>VXAX01007984.1:617395-642778 GCA_013399835.1 Leptocoma aspasia
GAAGGGAAAAAGGAAAAAAAAAAATTGGGGGGGAAAAAAAAAAAAAAAAAAAAAGAAAGGATAATTAACCCTGCTCCCATCTATCCTCTTTGGCATTTCTCATGAAGAATGATACTAGTCCGGGATTTTGTGGGTTGTTTTTGGTTTTTTTTAGGTTGTTGCTTTGTTTGGTTTTCCAGGAAAAAAAAAAGTTTTCTAAGGATATTAACTGCTAAGCAGAGAGAGCCACGTGTGTGCCATACACATGAAAACAGCTTTTATTTATAGCACTGCACATCACTATTTTATGCAAAAGTCATTTCAGGTCTGTTTTAACTGGATAAATTCTTTAGGATGCAACAAAGAGGATGAAGGGGCTATGTAGATGTTGATAGTGTAGGTTTTATTTCCCCTGGACAAGAACAAAGCACAGATGGTACCATCCCTCCTCCAATTACGGAGAAATGTATGATTATATCTTTGAATTTTGTTCCTCTTCAGTTCCTCTAGCAACAGCAAAGCTGGAGTTCCTAGCAGTCCACAGAGAGCTGTTCCTTAACAGAAAAACAGGCTTCTATAAAGTATTTCAGGTTTTCTTACACCAAAATCATTGGTCATTTTTCAAACCAGCCATGGTTGTTGGTACTAACATTAGTGAATAATTACTCTCTACCAAGACAGTGTGCTGTCTTAGAGGATCCCAGTAAATATAAATGAGCATATAAAAAGAGCAAATATGAATTTGAAACTGAGCATAGCTCTGCATGTGTAGGGTTTATGGGAAATGTAGCCACTGGGGCTGAACTTTTCTTTTTTCACCACAGGAGGCAGATTAAGCCCGAGTCAACATTCAAAATTATCAGAGCTCTTCCTTCAGATTCACACAAGGACAAACAGGTTGGGGAAATAACCCAGCTCATGATGAAAATCTTTAAAAGAATGCTCCAACCCAGCTTCCAGGTGACATGGAAAATGAGAGAGAATGGAAATGCTATCTTTCCCTCATGTTTGCTGGATGCAGTCAGCCCTATTTCTCTTCTCTAAGCAGTTATTTTTGAAGACATGGCATGTGGGCCTGGGCGTGGGAGCAGACACACTATTGGGGGGGACTGGTAAAAATAATCACCAAACCTCATGTTTCATCCTCAAAATTGGAAATAGAAAATATTTACACTGTGACTCAGAAATCCAAACATGCTCCATTAACAACTGACAGTCAACAGCCCAGCAACAATTTTACAACACTCAGACTTGACATTATTCGGTCAAATTAAATCTATCAATGTTTATGAAAAAACATACATTTAAAAATAGGCTTTAACAGTGTTTTGTGAGCCACTTGTAAGCCCAAAGAAGGGGCTAACTTCATAGCCAGTGTAATTTGTACTGAATATCCAATCAGCTCTAATTATTAACAGCATGTTACATGTGCATACACAAGCATCTGTCATCCCAGAGGATCCCAAAACATTTTCTGAAGTCAGCACAGCAGTTAGGGCAGGATTCCCTGGGGTGCTTAGCTCAGGTGAAGCTCTGCAAAACTTCTGAGGATTCTGACCCCAACAGGATGTCTCTGTCCCCCAGACAATGGAGATTTCTGGGACAAGCCTGCAGGAAGCTCTACTTTTCTGTGGAAATGCCAGCTCTGAAGCAGCCAGCATGGCAGGAATGGCACTTTCCCATCTCCAGTTCCTATGGGAACTGGGCCTCTACCCCTCACCCTCTTCTCAATCATATTTGAATCATGCCTGCCGCACCTGAATTAATAGCTAATAACAACCCATTCACTCCACAGATGCACATACCATTAACTGAATCCCCTGTCATCACTTTTCACTAACCATTATTTTATTCAGTCCCTTGGTGCTTAAAACTTAACCACAGCTGAAGTTTGATGGCAGCATCTGCAGCCAAATCCATGACTTAATCCATGCACTCCAAAGCACCACTCAGGAGAGTGCACAAAAATAACAATAATAATGAAAAAACCCAAACAAAAGAGCTACTTGGAATGAGTTGGTTTCTTTTCATCTCCTTATCTTTAAGTGTCGGCAGCTTACACATTTTAGCATCACACCCAGTAATTAGACTTTGGTAACAGCTTATCACAACAATAAGACAAGTTCTCATCATCATAACACTTCCTGCTCTGCCAATTCAAGCAGTGATCACAATCAATGAAAGCAATCTACAGCAGCTTCCACCCTGTCCTGAATTAAAGCAATGCCGTCAGTCAAGAGAACTTTCTTTTTAAGTTTTAGAAACCAAGTGGCAGTGGAAAATTTGTCTTCTATTTCAAATATAACAAAGTGTTATATTTAATAACAAAGTGTTCTTAGTAAGCATTCCCCTGGTGGGCAGTAAGTTCACCTTAAATTGTTTATATGACCTGGAATTTAAAATACAATTCACAAAAATACACCAACTAGCTACGCTTAAGTAAAATAAGTATATCACTGTTACATAAAACCATTGAATTAACACTGAATTCAATTCCATTTGGCTTGAAAGGACTCCATCCAGCCAAGATGCTGTTTCTGGAATGGACAGAAATGCACAGAAGAGAGGCACAATCAAACAGGTTCAAAAGTGGAATGGGCACTAAAGCAGAAGGGAAGAGGAGACCACGGAGGCTGCTGGGGTGGGGACAGGGAGCTGACACAGAGAGGTGGAAGAAGGCAGAGTAGCTGACTGCAAGGTCAAACATTAATTTGAGCATTAATTCTAATGGTGCAATCACAGCAATTGAAGAATGTGCTCCCAAACCACACATTTGAGTTCCTTTAATCTGTAGGTGTTTTCTCTGCAGCAGCTATTCTCCTTTCTGGTGGAAAGATGTCTATGCCTGGGACTGGGAGTGCATTTGTGTCTCAGCAAAGGACCAAGAACAGTTCACGCAGCTCTGAATTTACTGATGCTTATGTGTGAAGTCTGATTTTGCAATTATAAAAATCCCAAGAAACTCAAAAGCCTCTGTGCAGCACAGAGGGCCCTGTGTCCACGAGAAGTGCATCTCATCTTCAAAGCAACCACTCTGTGCTAACAAGGACTCCATTAATAGCTCATGTTTTAAAAAGCACTTCATAGCTTTCTGTCTTGGTGAAAATGGATATTTTGGGAAAGACACTTGGAGATAAGCAGCAAAATTAAGCAAGGCCTTGACACAAAGACTTGAAATGCAATTATTAATGTAATTGTTTTATTTTCTGAGACTCAGCTCCTCTTCTCTGTGCTGCACAAGAACGAAAACAATTGACCCTTAATTTTAGCAGAAAAGCTTCTGCTCATCTAATCCAGCAAGAGTGCTTGTGTCTGATTAGCACAGGATGAGCTGGTTCCTGGGAGCAGAGCTCCTGCCATGGTGTTTTGTCTGTTCTCTTCCCAGACCACATTCTGCTACAGATTTCCACATCTAGATGACAGATCTGGCTGCTGTCTGCAGGATTCACCTAGCTGCAACTGCACATTGATTAGCAATTGCCTTGAGGAAATTCAGAGTATCCAGGCAACCGGGAGGAGGCTGCAGATACAGCATCTGGATCGGAAGGGAAGCAGGCAATGAAGGAGAGCTCAGAGAAATTAACCTACAATATATCCATTTGCTTTAAATAGGAGATTCTCTGTCAATTTTTGTAGTTATTAATGATGAGGTTAACTGAAAGATCAGTTTGGGTTTCTTTTTATATAAGTCAAACTGTTACAAACTGCACATTTCAATTACGTCTGAAATTTAACTTATCCTCCAATTAGTGTCCTACAGGCAGTGGCAGCATGGGAGAAAGTCACCCACAGAACAAATCACTCTTACTTATTCTGATTCTTGCTGTGTTATCACTAGGTGTTGCCACATGCTATTGTTAGCACTCATGTACAAGTGTATCCAAGCACATTTAAGGCATGGAAAAATCCTAAAACAAACCAATGATACAAAAACTAATAAATAAACAGTTCAACCTTGTTAGCATGGACCAGAAGAGGGCTGGGGAGGCTCAGGGTGTTCATTAGACTAGCTGTGTTATATCAACTGCTATAACCACATTCAAATAAATAAAAAAAAAATCATAGGGAACACAAATAAACATGTACTTGTGTATGGTATATACAGAAAGCAGGAGAAGCAGCTGGAAACACCCTACCTAGCATAGGGCTGCAGGAATAAAGAAAACACCCTGTCAAGCCATTGCAGTATGAAACTCTTCTTGCAAATAGTTAAATATTTATATAGCCAGTCCCACCATGAGGATGTGTCCCATTAGCACCTTCCCTCTCTGGAAGGCAGTGGCAGTGAGCTCTGCAGGCAGGGAAGTGCTGCAGTCTGGGGAGGCCAGGCTGCCTCTGCAGAGGAGCTGGGTAACACCAGCAAGAACCAGCCACTTCTGGAAAGCCCCAGGAACGCCCCGTACCAAAAAAAAACAATGCCAAAATGTGCCTGCACTGCTAGGAACAGCCTTCAACACATCAAACTATAGTTACAAAGTAAATGATGCCTGAAATAACCCCAACTCTAACTTAAGAAGAAAGCAACTAATTCACCATATCTCTTTTTTGACAGAGGTGTTTGGGAACCTTTTCCCTGAGGTTTGTGTTTTAAAGTGCATGGCTGCTAATGAACCATTTCTGACAGAACTCACATTGAGAAACTTGTTATTGAAAATGCAGAGAGAGGGAGAAGCCAGTCAGGAATGCTGCAGGAAATTCAAAGCCACTCTAAACCCCTATCAGATATTTGAATATTTGCTTTTAGAGAACAAGAGTTACTCAGGTACCACTTCAGCTGTTTGCAGAATGAAGCATTGTTATCATATGACACTCCAGTGCAGCAGCATTCATGCTTAGTTAGCACTGATGATTGTGCATATACACAACAAGGTGTTGCCTTTTTTTCTCTACCAGTGGTTTAAAAAATAACAAGAAAAAAAGCAAGCAAAGTACTAAGAGCCAAAAATAGAAGAGGAGCACAGATATTAGTATGTGGATATTCACTCTGACACATTATAATGGTGCTAAAGAAGCCATTATGATTTATTGAGACAATCTCTAGTCTGGAGACAAAAATCAGCAGGTCTGATCTTGGAACAGGAACGTGTTGTTCACCTGCATGGGCATCCCCAGCATCTGCCACCCTTCCTCTCCCAATCTTCCCCTCATGTTCTGCCTGCCACAGGCTCAGCTCTCATTTCCAGGTGGGACCGAGTTGGTGACACCCACAGGCTGCAAAAACACCATCAAAAAAATCCACCCGCTTTGCTAAAGCAGCTGGGGCAGTGTGGCTGCTGCAGAGACCCAAGGACAGCCAGCACATCAGATAAATTAGGCTAAAGGCATCTTGATTTGAAGCATGTTGCTGAATACACCTCTCTACTTCGGCTGGAATTCAAACTGCACTATTAATGTAATTTATTACAATCATTAAGTACCACAACTGGAGACCCTGTCTACAGTAGCTAGTTTTATATACTTTGAAAGTGTTAGCAAGTCACCCCATTACATCTAAGTCATGAGACTAATGCAGATTACTTATTACTTCTCTTGGCAATCACATAACACTTGTCCTGAGAATGAAAGATGATGCCTTGACAATAATACTCTATAATGTAATAACCCTTCACATGTTATAAAGTGCAGCACTTTTTCTTTTGAGGATCACTAAGTGCTGGGCAGGCATTCATTCACACAGCCTCACCAAACCCTGGTGATACAGCCATCCCCATCCAAAATTCAGCCTCCATGCCCATGTCCCCACGTGCCTCCGCACAGCTGCCATCTGCAGGGCTGCCTGAATTCAGCACAGCCCTCCAAAACACCCTGGCTTCCACTCTCCCCCCTCTATTTGAAACAGCAGATAGCTGCAGGCACAGGGTATCTGCTGAAATATTAATGAAGAGAGAAGTAAGTGTTGTTTTAATATTCTTCAGGCCAGTGACCTGAAGCATAGAGCAGCTACCTGATCTGCCCAGGGCCACTCAGCAGCTGGGGAAAAAACAAGAATAAAATCTGGAAGCTGTGGCTGTGCTCAAAACAGCCCTCCCTTGGGGTGCCTGTGAGAGCCTGCAATTCAAATGCACAAGTAATTGCCAAATAATTAGTAACCTACACAATTACTTGCATGCATCCATCAGTATTTTCTGCCCTGAAGGAGCAGTCAATAAATGCCTGAGACTACAATTACAGTGATTTCCTATCTACCAGAAGGCCTAGATGATGTGCAGCCTAAAAAGAATTTTCCTTCCTAATGAATATTGTCAATGGGAATTTCTAACTGGCTTGAATGTGTTGTGTGCAGCACACACGTGGGGCAAAATCACCAATACTGGGGCAGCATCACAGCTTTGGGCAGGTCTTCCAGCTCCAGTTGCTGGATTCACGTGATCAACATGTAGCTTTCATCAGGGGAGGAAAGAAGATGTTTCTGGGCTTTATGGTTAAAAGTCAGGATGTTAAAACCCAAACTGAAAACCCCAGGAATTAAGGCTTGCCAATGCCCCCTCCCACCTGATTACATTTTTTGAAGCCTTTTGGGTGCAGAACACAGCAGGGAGATGAGAGGTGACCAGAACAGCAGCTGCCATGCCTGCTCTGCCTTCACTGGGATCTGAATCAAAAGCTGCCCAGAGGAACTTATTTATAGAGCACCAGAAGAAATAATAATGGCATTACGAAGCCCTGCAGGTCAGCAACACCTCTTGTCTCCTGTCCAGCTTGCACTTTCTCTTTTTGCAATTAGAGCACTTTCAAAACCCAGGTTGTTCTTTGAAAACCTGATACACTCTCCTACTTTTTTATGGTTTCTAACTGTTCTCTTCTGCTTGTTCTTTATTCTTTCCAAATCAATAGTATCTGTATCAGCATCACAGTCCTGTGTACTACCCCTCTTCTGATGCCTCCCTGTTTTCTAATCTTTCTCCCCAGAACTTCTCTTCAGTAACTGTAATTAAATGCTTCTGTTACCTCTTCTTCTGCAAGATTTTTCCCAGTGACAGTATCCAGGTGACTTTATGTCCATCTTCTCCACCACCACATGCTGATGCTTATGAGGCCAGAGGGGTCCTTGGGACCACGGTGACCCCAAGCCAGCAGCCTGCTTGAGCCACATGAGCTTGTAGCTGGCTGGCACATGAAAACTTCCCCATTCCCCGTCCCTACTGTCCATTTCATAGAATTCCTCTTCCTTCATCTCTAAATCACCTGAGAGCATTAAATCAAAAGCAACTCTATCTCTTCAATTGTTCTGATTTCTACTCAGCACAGCAGGTAGAACTAGATTATTTCCTTGTGTTGGGTTTTATTTCTCTGGTTTAGAATAAGCCATCACTGATCAAAAATACAGTCAAATTTATCATGGTGGAACACTTAATTAAAAAAAAAGTGGCAACAAAATGCAGCAAAAACCAAGTAATAATGAAAATATCTATGACTTTAAAGCTGGACAATAACAGAGACCTGGCCATTAAAAGTCTAACTTGCTTTGTGGTTTGGGTTTTTGGTAGATTTTTTTTATAGACAAAATTGTTTGCAATTGCAGCATCAAGTCTGAATCATCCCATCTTCCAAGATCTAATCAAGATCAACACTGTCTTGATCGATACAGCTGTAAAATAAGATTTCCAAAAAAAAGTACAACAAAGCCATTAAAGAAATCTCAGAAGGCGGCAAAATAATTTCTTTAAGCCATAAGTGAAAAATGAACTCTATTTATTTCACATTACAATCAAATAGTAATGTGTCTTGATGCATATGTGCACACATGCATCATCATTATTTGCTTTATTCTTATTGATTTTTCCTTCCATGGGCCAGCACTCCAGAACCACAATGCACCAGCATCACTGATGCCAACGGGGAAAGAAGCTTCTCAGCACTTCTGACAAATTATTCCTTTAAAGTTCAGGCACTTCTATCACCCACAGAAATGAAATACACATTAGACTTATGAGAAATCAACCTCATCTTCAGCAACTGAAAAGAGCAAGCCATGAAACCCAAACAGTTTAGCTGCTGCTGCATGTAATCACATAAGCAATGAAATGCCCGTGTTATAACTGTCCCAGGTGGATACAGCATTTCCTGAGAACTAATTCCCAGCGTGTCCCAGGAGCCAGCTTACAGACAGTTACCCATTTTGTCTTTCCAAGTGGAAAGGTCACTAGAACAAACAGATCAGGAAAAAATGGCGAGGCCTTCCAGCTGATCTATTTCAAGCACCACGACAAAGAAAACTAATTCGGTGTTATAATTAGAAACAGAGAGAGGAAAAAGCTCATTTTGGAGAAGAGCTGCTGCTGGAACGTTAGCATTGGTGCTGATGGAGCTAATCAGCTCAGAGAAGTGGAAGAGTGAAACCAAATTATACATTTAACATCTTCATGCAAACCAGGTTTGACACTGCAATTTTCTGCAGTTGGGAATGAGCACAAGGTTTAAAGGTGCCCTTAAAAAGGAGTTTTTAAAGAAGTAGACAAACAGTATTTCTTTAAGAGGGCTCTTTCTTCAGACCCTGAACACCAAAACCACATGCCAAAATTTTTTCTGTTCATGTTTGATGACTACTTTTCAAAGACTTTTGGCTAGTTGTGTGTAGTTTGTATTTTTAAATGTATGCCATATTTCTTATTATAAAGAATAATTAGAATAAGGCTGCAAGAATAAGGCTTTTTCAATCTCTCAGATTTACAGAAAGAACCATTAAACTTCTTTCAAATGGAAATATGAAATGACTGAGCTGAAGTACACTGGAAGGACTTTCAAACCTGTATAGGATTTCTTTTCATTGTCTTGTCAAGAGGAACATTTGAATGTTCTCCTGAGGAAAAAAAAACCCAATCCACTCCAAAAAGAGTTTTCAATTTAAAGGAGCTACAGACTGCAGGTTTAGTTACACAAATCCTATTGTGTACCTAAAAATGGCCAATTTGCCTTGCATTTCTCTGGAGCTTTTTTTTGCTCTCACCCTGGTGACATTTCAGTGCCCCTTGGCTCTCATTGCTGTGGTTTGCAAAGCTGTGCTGTAAAAAGGTTCAACACAATGACCCAAGTTAGAAGCAATTATCCAAGAATAAGGAAAAAAAAGAAACCAAAACAGTGTATCATGTAGCTGCATAGCGACACACAACTGGGTGATGAAGGAAGTGTATTTAGGGAAGATGGAAGGAAAGAGAGCAGGAAGAAAGAAAAACTGAACAAGGAGATGAGCCCTAGTGGATACAAAGGATAAATGCATACTGCCCCAACTATTTGGATTTTCCTGGCCTACTGATGCTGATCTTTTCAGCCAGTTAACTCGAAAGCAGAAGATAAAAGCACAGCAAAATTGGAATTCCCTCTCTCAGGTTACAGAGAAAAGGGGAGCAGAGCACTGGGATGGAAAGCAAGGTCCTAACTTGAGCGAGGGTGATGCCAGTGTGGAGTCCCACCACAGGTATTTGAAGTGCTTTTTCACTGCCTGTGGCTCCATACCTTCATAAGTTCCTACTTCCAGAAGGGTCCCACTTCGCTCCAACTCCAGAAATTCCTCCACAGTCAGAAAGTTATAGTCCACACCAGGCACTTCTCCTTCTCTTGGAGGGCGGGTTGTGCCTGAAAGGAAAAATTAGAATATTATTAGAGTTTTCTTATCAAGAGTTAAAAGGGACAGTAACAAATTTTCATGAAAATATAACAGTATCTGTAAAACAGTTCTATGAGCTACAAGGGTCAAAAGAAGTTTGAAGTTAGGAGCCCATGTAAAAACAAGACATAGATTTCAGGTTGAACTGGTGGCACCAATTACAGCAAAACAACTGGGGGTCATTTCTTGTATTCTCACAAAGACTCTGGCAAAGAAATCTCTCATCTCTGTGTCCAGAAACACATCTGGAAAAGTTTGGTACTGGGAATATGTCAGCAGTTACTCTCCTGCTGTTAGCATTGTCTCTCATACTTCAACTTCACTAAAATTGCAATCTGAATTACCAGATAATGCAACTATTTTCCAGGTTCCATTATTCCTGTATCATTATCTCACCAAATGTTCTCTCACATCATAAACATAATTTCTCTCTTGTTTCTTCTTACTGTTTTATCTCTATTTATGCTATTATTTTTTATTCAGCTTTAAAAAGCACCATGAGACAGTTTTGATGCACCATTCACACATGCTTACTGAAGAGACAACCTGACAACTCTTCTCACAGAAGTTCACCTACAAGCTGATTCCAGTTCAGGAATACTTTTGAGTAAAAAGTCACACTCAGCCTCTCTTTCCAGCACTTGACAATTTCTGTAGCACCCATGGAGAACTGGCTCTGATCACTGCCACTCTGCCAGCTCTGAAACTCTGGTCCCTTCTGGCCAATTTACAGCACTCTGAAGCACAGTGTAAGATGAGTCATTTCATGACTTTTTTCCTAAGATGACTTGGGATGCTGCATTTTAGGTCACTGAGCACAGCTTCATTGATAAGGATCCATTTCTGTTCAATAGCCTTTATTTTCCATGGCTCTGGAGGCTGGGAGGTGACTGGATATTGTACATCTGAGATTAAATATAAATGAGAGGTTTACAGATGGTACAGGAAACTGAATTTTGGAAGAAGGACTGGAGTTAGAGAGTTGGAGGTGTCCAAATGCTGTGGCTGAAACCAGTCTGCTGGCTTGGGAATAACTTCAGAGACGTGGAAACCATACCTAACATTTAACAAAGCATGATTTCTCACTTCTGAGGGACTCTTCTGGCCCCTGGGCAGTGTCTTCTCAGTGCATACAATTTCTTAAATCCTCTATAAAAGGACAGAAGAAAGAATAAAGAAGCTGAGCTTCTGAAAACTAATTGGGAAGATTCCAGTTCTCAGAAGTTGAAAGAGCATAAATTTACCATGCCTGCATCTGGCAAATGTTTTCCTCAAGTGCCAGGAAAGCGGAAAGTCTGCTTATCTCCTATTCATCTGAGAGACTGTTCAAGAGGTCAGTCTTGACAGAGTGACACCCTTGAAAGACTATCACTAGATTGATTTCCTTGATTGACATCCACTTTCTCTAACATCCTCCATCTCTTGTTTCAAAATAGAAACTCTCTTTTTTTTATTATTTACTGTCAGCCTTCAGAGAGTCTATAAATTTCTGTGCTTTTTTCCATCATTCCTCCTCTTGGAGCTGTATGAATGGGTGAAGGAGGGAGAAAAAGTAAGGAAGGGGATGGAAATAGTGATGGATATCTCCACCCTGCTAGCAGAATTACTCTTTCCTATTTGGAAAGGACTCAATCTTGCATTCTTTGTATTTCTGAATTCTTACAGAAAGGCTACAACAGTTTTTACTGGGTAGATTGTAAAAGAAGACAATTTTCTTTCACAGATCTAGTCCAGAGAAATGCAGGAGTTGCACCATGTGCCCTTCTCTCCCCAATGCTTCCATCCCAAGGCAGGCAGGGAAGCTCACTCAGGTCCCCCCCGGCACACCAGGAGCATGGAGCACACACCCAGCAGCCAGGATGATCACAGCCCAGATGCCACATCTCCTCCCTGAGCACTGCCACTGCCACTGAGGCTGTGAGGACCCTCCCCAGGGCATCTGGTGGCCACTGCCACATTTCCCTAAACCTGGTCGGGAAGTGGGAAGCAAGAAGGATGAAAAGCCAGAGCAATAGCTATGAGCAATGGCCTGCTGTAGCTGTCCCATGCCCGGAGCACAATGGAAGTGAGAATTAGACTCTCTAGCTCTGCTCATCAATCAGTCAAACGTCACCCCCAGCCATGTGAGCGTGAGCAGAATGACAAAGATCAGGACGTGTGTTTTCCCAATAACTACTAACACATTGATGAGACACAATGATCAGGGAACTTCAGGATTGCTTTCACCTTATCTTTTAAAGCCTCTTCTTTTCTTTATCTCTATCTTCCCACAGAGCATATTTATTAATCATTTTTTCCTTCCTTCTGAATTTTTATAGCGGTGAAATTGCAGTCAGCAGTTTACTAGTGCTGGCTGCCTATTTGACATGACAATTATATCTCTGCCATAATTCCTCTGAGCCATTTTAATGGATCTATTTGTTTCATCTCAGTGTTCTTAATTTCCTGAATATGTTCAAGTAAAGAAAAAAAAAACCGCAGCTGTGCCTGCTATCAGCACGACTGCCTGCAACACACGCAGAAAGCATCAGGAAAGTCACCGCGGAAAAGGAAAACATTGTATCACAGAGATAACATTTGTCACCTCAGCTGGTCCTCAGCAGCAAACCCAGGGAAAATAAAAACTACGCTGGCTGGGATATCTTATCTGGGAGAAGGCGAAAAACCCAACAACTTTCCATGCTGCTGTCTGGAGCTGGGATTGCTTGCAGATGCTCCGGCTGTTATCCTGCTGCACATCTGAGCGAGTGGTACTGAATGCGATCCGGGAAGGCAGGGGGAAGGGAAAACCCGCCTCCGTTCTTCTTGTAGCAGAATGACAGGCTGCCGGCTGGACACACGCCTGGCAGATGGCATTTCAAAGAGTTTTCGTGAACCATCTGGGATGTGTACAATGATTACAAACCACACTTACAACAAAGCCAGAAGGGCTGCTTCACAAGGAGGGTGGGGGGAGAGGGCGGGCAGCAAGGAAGGGGGGAAGAAAAGAAAGCCAAGAGGCACAAATTCCATGAGTTTTCCCAGGCACAGGACGCCGGGAATAATCAGCACCTTCCACCCAGAGCCCTTTCACAGCCTGGAACAACTGCTCCAAGGCTGGGCAGCTTGTGAGTGCACAGGCCAGCAGCATCACAGCCTGCAAGCCACCACTGGAGCTCTCTGCTGATAAACTCCAATTGTAATTAAGTCTCCCATCACTAGCATGGCTTAATTATGTACAAAAGCAAAGTGTGTGTATCCTCCTTCCCCTTTTAAACATTCTTACCACAGGATGGTCTTCAGTGAAGGGGATGACTACGTTTTATCAGAGCTAATAGCAGGTCAGACCATTGCTAATGGGAGAATTAATTGAGCACAATGAGAGCTGTATTTAGCCCAAACAAAAGATAAGATACTCCACTCGAGAAGATGAGCCAATCATATTTAAATACCTTTAGTTGCCTGTCTTGTTTGCATTGAAATATTAAGTGGCATGAAATCTTATTGCCTTTAGGTACCAATTTAGCTAATTAATTTGAGCTACGTCCAGTGTGTGACTACCTCAGAATTGCTAATGCTGCAACAAGAAGGGACTGGAGGGGAAACTGAGTGGCTACCAACTCCTTCTGCACATTTAATGGTTCATAAGCTTTCCATCTTATTTGGCTAGCATATCCCACAGCATGCACAACTAGTTAGATGCATTACATTCACAGTAAATCCCTCAAATTTCCTGTAACCACAGAAGACTTAACAAAACAAAAAAATAAGGCTACTGGTCAGCATTGCAGTTTTTATCTTCTCTTGTGGACTGGAGAAGTAAAACTACATCTAACGTGAGTGGCTCAGATGAAATGTTTGCCCAGCTGTTGGTTTGGTTATCACCCCCAAGCTATCTGCATCCCAGTTTATTCATGCATCCCTAATGCCTGGGCCACAGGAGAGGGATCTCATCATGGGCAGACCCCACCTGAGAAACTGCTTTTAGACACAGGTGAATTTGCCCAAGGAGAGCTCAGTGCTGTAGGTGAACTAATTAGAGCTCGTGCACACATGCCTAGAATAACTGGGCTGTGGCTCAGATGTACTGATGACTATCAACTACTATGCTGAATAATTTAAGTGCCCATTTAAAAGACAAATAGCTTCTGCTGTTGTGTTGCCTATCAACCATGCTGACACTTACCCAACAAGAAACTCAATTATACTATGGCCAGACTGTTAATATACGACTCAGGGGCTGTTTAGTTCTTTATCAATCTACCAGGGCTTCAAGTTAAGCTGTTAATATTCACTGATGCCCTGCTGCTAAATTAATCAGAGTCTTGCTTATTGTAATCTAAAAATAAGACTTAATGGGACTGCAGTCACTTCAATTGCTTCCACATTAAAAGAAAAAATGTTCTTGAGGAGTAATACTGTTACTGTGCACCAGAACAGCCCCTAGCAAGTCCTTTGGAAGTCACCATTTCAAGTTCAGAATACCTACAACTCCCATTTGCAAAGCAGTAATTTCTGCAAAGTCCTTCTCCAGTTCCACTGGCTGGCAGTGACAATCTGGTGAGCCACCAAAATACATCTCATCAAACCACAAGCCATTTGCTCCTCATCTCCACTGACCAGCATCTCTTAAAATGACAGATAATGTGGGAGCTGTACACTCAAAGTAATGACAATAGCTGCTACAACCATATTTTACACAGACTCAAGCCACTGGTGGTTACCAGTGGTGGGTGGAGCTGCAGTAAATAAGGTTTTAATGTGAAGTGTGGGGGATGCTCCTGACTCAGGAGGCTGCAAGGCCAAGTGCTGCTGTGGGAGGTTTGGAAAGGCTGGGGTGGGAGGAAATCAGGGTGCTGCTCTTCCCATTGTTCTAAAAAACTGGTTTTTTTGTTCATTCAACAAAGAGACTGCTCTCATCACCTACATGGAAAAAGCCTTCAGCTGCCAAAGAAGAAACATTAGGAAAACCAGCCCCCTTTTCCCTCCCACTGTGTTTGGAGGTCACCTTATTCCCTCACATCACAGGGTAATTTGGAGAGCCTGCTTTGGCTCTCCTGCCTGTCACCTATGGTGCCAGATAACTGGAAGGCAGAACAAACTTCACAGATCTGCTAATAGCAAATGGAGAAGGGAAAAGACAGAGACAGCCTGGTCTGACTCCAGAAGAGGGAACCTGATCAGCAGCCAAGCTTAAGGCAGGACTTATCAGCAGCACAGTACTAAAAACAGCCTTATCCACATTCACAAAAATAAAGTGTAACCTGTCTGCAAGAAGACACTGTACACAGAACTACCTTATCTTATTGACTTCTGGGGTTACTCAAACTGAGAATACCTTATTTTTTCCCCCAAGAAGTAAATGGAATTGTATTTGGACATTGCTGTGCAATCCATTATACACTGTAACCCCACGTAGCTGTGGTAAGGGGTCATTCATAGTTGTAACTACATAAAATATGGACATTTCAGACAGGCCCAATCTGTTACAAACCAAACATGCTCAGCTTATAGACACAATTTTCTCCTGAAACTTGAAACTCGAAACTCGGGACGCCCATTTTGGGATTTAAAATTCTGTCCATCCCTTTTCCAGCCAGCGACTCGACACCTATAAACCCCAAGAACGTGACAAGCATTCAAAGAGTCTTGGTGGCAGAGTAGAAATTCAACCCAGAGAAGGATGTGCCTGCTGCTAGAAATTAACTCACAGCCCTGCTAATGATGCATGCACTGGAACAGGTGCTGATTGACTCTTCCTGGCCACACACACAACTGCAGGACTAAAAGCAAATTTCTGTCACTGTGGTCAGCAGGAACGACTGATTAAACCCAGAAAAGAGCTGACCAAGACAGAACTGTCTTTCTACAGACACGTTTCAGAGAGAAATGCATTTCATGGCCGGGGTCTAAAGCAATTTTTCTTCCATGGGGGAGATGGAGGGGATTTGTAGAGAGCAGCTCCTTCTCCCACCTGCCTTTCCAGCAAGTGGCCAAAGAAGGATCCCAGAGCAACAGCTTGTGAGGAGCCCCTCTTGCCCAGAAGGCTGTGCCAGCCATGCACGCTGGCAGGTGCTGGCAGGGTGACCCTCAGCACACACAGAAGCCATTCTCCCTCTCCCAGGTGCTGTGTCCAGTTCATCTCCCTGGCCCTTCCCCTCAAAGACTACCCCGAGCCTCCCTGGAGAAGTGATTCAGCCAAGCCACACAGCACAGCTCAGATTGTGTAAACCCTCCAGGCAGCAAGTTATTTTTGTCCTTTATAAATCTATTTTTGGTATTTCAGTGGCCTTCCCTGCCACCAAATAAGAACACAGATAATCTTCAACACATTTATCCTTAGAGTGCTCTGAGGTAGACAAAGTGGGTTTGTTTCTGGTTAATAGCACAAGACCAGCCAAACCCAAAGGACTCCAGGAACCTAATTCTAGAGAAATCAATGGGATTTAGGAAACCCTACAGATCAGGATCAGGGCCTAACAGATTAAAAGGGACAAAAATAACTTGCCACCGTGTCAGGGCTTTGCAAGCTCATCTGTATGTGTTGTGAAACACCACGCCGAGGCTGGGCAAAGCCAACTCAGCATGAGGGGGTCACTCCCACTGTAATATCAATTTAAAAAGAAACTGATAATTACCTGTAAGGGTATAAAACCTGCCACACTCCCCAAGAAAGCCACTTTAAAAAGAGCTGTTTAAGGCTCTATGCCAAATATTCAAACAGAGCATCATGCCCTCCCCCCCACCTGAGAAAAATACCACCAGTGGTTCCACTGCCATGTGCCACTTGCTAATGCAGTTACAGCCTCTTCATGTGTCCTTCAGAGCATTTATTTGCTTTCTACTAAGAAAAGGAAAGAGTATTCTGGCACCAAATAAAGCATAAATAATAAATATTCTCGGGTTCACAATAGCAGCAGTTCTAGATCCATTTCTTTGAGTGGTTGCTCTTACCTCACCAGACACCTGCAGCCAAATCCCTCTTATTTCCCACGAGGTGGGACACCCACCAAGAAGATTAAACTTCATGAACTAATGAGTTTGCCATTAATCCCATGTTCCTAGAGTCCAACAGCATGACATCCACTAATTTAAATTGTGAACTACTGATGAAAAAGCAAACTATGTACTTCCTTGGCAAGAATACCTTAGCTGTAACTATGCAGTTTTATTCATTCTAATATATGGATTAGTGTAATAAAGTGTAATTTTATAAATCAATAAAGCTGTAGTAATGAGATTGCACTGTAATGTTCTGCTTTTAAATACTGGCACAGAAATGAATGAAAATTGCCATTTGTCTAAGCGTGGATGCAACTTATAGAAAGTGAAATTAACTGAAAGTAAATTAACAAGGTGATTATATACTTGCACTTATATTCCATTTCTCTCATATATACATCTTTAGAAGCTTAGATAATTATTCAGCCATGGCACACACCTTTATTTCAAACTCTCCACCTTTCATCTTTGTAAAAATTATCACAGTTACTTTCCGTAGAAATGTCTGTCTTGGGAAAGGCTATGGCTGAGGGTGGTAAATTAAATACATACACTGGATAATTACAGAGCATCCTGATTAGGTGGTTATTTTTAATCCTGTAGATCATTCACTCTGGGCTATTTCAACCCAAGCCCATCCTGATCCCTGCAGTGCTTCCACATCAGTCACCTGCAGCCTCACCATGCTGAGGCAGAGCAGTGGAAAAGCACAATGTGGATTCAGATGACTATTCCATAAGAATGTGCACATCTGTATTAAATACAACAGGCCAAAAGTGTGTGTGGGGAAGTGCTTAAAATATCCTAAACTCACAGGAGACCTGGGGTGGAGGGTTGCTCCCACGTATTCAGCACTTTTAAACAAATACTTCATTGTTTTGTTTATACTTTCACGTTTTAGGAAGTAGTTTATCAGGAAGTATAACTTATCATGCTTTATACCTGCTTTTTTCATGGCTGCTTGCAGAGCTATCTGATTTCTCCAAACTGTCAAAGAGAAGGTGTAGCCCAGTCTGAGAGCTTCATGACTCAAGGACAGCATTAAACCAAGCTGTGAACTGGTCCAGTAGCAGCACCCAGCTGCTGAGAAAGAAAACAGCCATTGACTCCCTGTGATGTTTGGCTGAGTGGCTGGATGAAGACAGAGCAGTATTAAAAACTGCATTTCATTAGCTATCAGGTCTTCACATGGCTCAGTACAAGTTTTGAGTGGGTTATACAGGAGTAGAACCATAGAATAGGTAAGAAATAAATGGCTCTCAAACCTTTTGCCTGATGTTTCAGACCAAAGGCTGGGAGAAAAGGGTTTTGGAAAAGATGAGGGGACAAGACAGCATTTGGGAGTGGGTACACTGACCTCTTACAAGATGAATTGCCAAGTCACAGAGCAAAGACACACACAAAACCAGGGAAGTCCCATCAGCCAAGCTCACTGTTTTCCTGAGCAAACTTAAGGGTTTTATAAATATTACACAATCCTTTTTGCCTGCTAAGAGGTAGTGGAGGAATGTTCTCATTTGGGGAAAGACATGCAGTGGAGTTTTGAAGCAGAAATCCAGTGAACAAGAACACAGTGACCAGTTTTATCAAAAAAGAATGAAAACTTGTTTGGGCAGTATGTGTGACTATTTCAACCAAAAGAAGAATACCCTGACAGTCACACTCCCAAGGCCAGAGACTTTAATTTCTGAGACTGGAAGGCTGCTGCAGTGTCCATTCACCTGGTTGGCATGCCCCGTCTTTCTGCCCTTTGCTATCCCAAAGGTTGGCAGGTTGGCCTCTTGTCTGGGGCTCCCACCCAGAATTTAAAATGCATTTCAATTTCCATCTCAATCTGTAGCTTTTTAGCCCAGCAACCTGGATCAGGTGTATTCCTCAACAGTACCACCACAAGTATGACACACACAAGCTGACACAACTATTGGAAGAAAAAAATGCAACTCTTTTCTTTAAACCTGGATACCAAAACACTTTAAATTCCACAAAACAAGATATCCTGTTTTCTATTCTACTTCAAGGCTTCAGGCCTGCCCTACAATCAGATACCATCATTAAGCTCATAATAAATGGCATTTCCAACACAGACTGAACACCTGAAGTATTTCAAGTCAGCTTTTATTCAAAAACAATGTTTGCTTTTCACATCTGCATACATATGTGCACATATATCCATGAAGAGATATTCTGCACTTAAAAGTCACAATACTAAATTTCAGATTATTTGGTGTCCAACAGCTCAGCTGCCTCAATAGAGATTCTTTACCTCCTTTTGCTGTTTGTATGGCTGAGATACAGCCCAGGGTGGGTCATCCCTCTTTGGTGTGATATAAAACTCCTTCTTTTGACTTTAATTGCCCTTGCAGCAGACCTCTAATTTGTACTTAAAAGTAAATAAAACACCTCACCTAACAGCAGGAAGACCAGTTCATTAGTATAATCTCTGTAAAATTCCACCAAAGAATGAGCCATAGAAAACATACTGATTTATCTCTGAGCCATTGCCTCAAGTTTGTTTCAGTGACCACATCTAGCCTACTAAAATGAAAGAGTCAGAGAGGTTTTTTTGCCATTTTTAAAAAAAACTAAAACAAACAAATACCACTACCACCAGCCCCATTCCCCCACACTTCCACAGGACATCAATATAGTTATTAAAAGCAGTCTTTTTCCCTGAACAATGTACACTGAAAACACTGTCTCCATTGAATACTTTCTCCCATAGCCCAGAGCCATGAAATGCTATAAAATAATGGACTTTTTTTTGAACTGTGATA
The DNA here is from genome assembly GCA_013399835.1 of Leptocoma aspasia. Taxonomy (NCBI): domain Eukaryota; kingdom Metazoa; phylum Chordata; class Aves; order Passeriformes; family Nectariniidae; genus Leptocoma; species Leptocoma aspasia. The sequence continues at coordinate 636,734 of VXAX01007984.1, forward strand.
ACCTCATCATACTCTTGGAAAGTCAGTCTCCTGTGGCTTCTCAAGCTTTGGCTTTGCCCGCTCACCAGCCCTTGGTTCAGGTGGTTCTTTTTCCATCACAAATCCTCCTTGGCCTTTGCCTAGCAGTTTTCCAGCTTCATATTCAATACTGACCAAAAAATGCAAATGCCTGTGCTATAGCAAGGAGGATGCAGACTATAGAAATGTGCACTCATGTAACCATATGGATGCACTTGCTGTAAAACTCAAGGGAAGGACTAGAATAGACAGCAAATCTACCCAGCAATATGCACATTTAGGCACTATTCCCTACCAATCCTTTCCCTTAATTTTACCTGTTCTTAACTGCTACCAATTCCTGCATTTTTTTTCAGTAGTTCTGTATGCAAGGCATGCTTCAGTCTTTCATGATTGCTATCACTTCAGCTGGTTGGAAACATTCTCCTGGTTCACCTTCTGTGATGCTGATTAGATAACAGCTCAAGAAAAATGCTGAAAAAATGCCAAACATTGAGAAGCTGATTGGTGTTTGAGTTTCAGATTCATCCCTATTGATAACTGGAATGTTAAAGTGTAAAAGAAATCAAATACATAAATTTAATTTTTTTTCTTGCCTCACTGAAATAAAAACTGTTACAATATTTTGTTGTTTACAGTTCCTTTGCTGCAAATTCCACATCCACCAGCTCCAACACAGAAAGAACTTGTCATTTTCTAAGTGCAATAGAATACTAAAGAAAATTCAAGCTACAATACATTCTCCTCACTTTTAATTAAAACATTTCCTGGTACAGTAAAAGCCTGCTGGTTAGGTAGTGCATAACTCTGCATCTTTGCAGTCCAAAATTAACTGTCATGTTATTGATAATGTACACAAGCTTCTCCATTGATTTTATTGCTTTTCCAGTTGTACACAAACAATAAAAACCTCGCCTACAAATCCTGTCATCACCTAGGAGTTTCACAGGATACACTCTCACAGGGTGCTTTACTCTGCCTTTCTGAAGCCAAGCAACTCCTATAAAATACTCCAGTGCTTGGCTTAAATGATCTTTGCTTCATTTCATCTGATTACCTCTAGTTCTACCTTCTCTCTGTTAAATGTCCCTGCGTAGTCATTTACAGCTCTTCGTTCACACAAAACAATCATTCCATCACATCACACACTCCATCATTTTATTAGCTTCTTGCAAATAACTTTCTGCAAGTGCCCCAATTTTAAATGCCATTTTAAATTCATTTGCTGGTTTATCAGTGCCCTGCTGGTGCTGACTGGGCAGCAGACAACACCAGATGCCCCAGGGAGCTGTAACACCAGCAGCTCCAACTTTCACTGCGGTGAGTAATTCCAGAGCATCTCCAGGTCCCCACCACCACTGGTTTGAGTCCAACATAAATAAACAGCACACAATAATTATCCTCATGCAACTGTCTGGCAGCCCAAACAAATGAGCTGTTCTTTGTCTTGCCTCCAACTCCCTGCAAAGAAAAACACCACCGGGTTTTAGCTCACACTTGTGTTGGCATCACTCAGAGGATAAGGAAGAAATCCTCAATAGCCCAATTACCTCCTCGGCTTAGACACGGTTGGTGGAGGGTGTTGTGATCTGAGGTGTTGAGAAGACAGTTTCCCCAGAAATCTGATTTCTCGTACTGCTAGATCACTACATGCCTGGAAAATGAATGCCTGGAAGCACACAATCAGATCCAGGCTTTAGAAAAACCCTGAGATGATATTCTCTCAGAAGCATCTGTATGTTATTTGACTTAGAGGACAGTCGAGTGATTACCAGAGATAGACTGCTTTTCTTCAGGACAAGAATATCATATGACAGATAAGACCTTACTAAAAAAAAAATCAAGTTTAAATCTAAACTCCAGCACTCATTTTCAAAGTGTGAAGCATTTATCCTTTGACAGCTGTGTTGAGTCCTTCAGAGGAGTGATGCAGGTGAAACCACTCTGCCAGACAGATTGCTGGTACAGACCTGATAATGGGACTTGCTGCAAATCACCTGCTCAGTTCAAAGCACACAAGTATCCCAATTGCTTCAAGACCAATTTCCGTGATCGGTGTTAAACACATGCTCAAGCTTTTGCAGGATAACAGCCTTGGGGCAATAAATATTTTGTGAAAAAAAAAAGAAAGAAAAATGAAAATATTTGTCTTTTGGTTCTGACTCAGGACACTGCTGATTTAAGGGGGGCCCTGCTGCCCATGGCACTGGTGGGGATGACAAGGCTGGAGAGAGCCAGCAGTTCCATCTCCCAGCACCATTTTTAAAAGAAATATTCTTTCATCCCGTCAGGGACGTGTTGCAGAAAGGCAAAAGAAAATAAGAGAGAAATCCCTGCTACCTCTGCCACTGCAGAATGAGGGTGACCAAAGTCCAGTGAATGAGACGTAATTTCATTGGAGGCATTTTAAATATTTAAAATAAAAATAAAACTAACGCCCCAGTCTTTCACCATACATTGAAAAACCTGAGCAGGTCTCACTTGTCAGTACATTTGCCTTCAAAAGGCCTCCAGCAAGGTGGGAAGATGAAACTGTGCCCATTCCTCAGATGGGTTATGGAAGCACAGAACAGCCAAGCTGGCAGCCCAGGCCCAGAGCCGATTAGGAAGGAAAAAGCAGAAGGTCAGTGGTGTCCCACAGTTCTGGGGTTTGCAGACAATGTTTGGGAGTTAAGAGCATTACGTGCTCTGTGATGCTGATCTGTGCAGATAAACGTGACAGGCCTTGGTGATGGCTTCATCACAGGGAACTGCTGACTCAATATCCAGGCATAATGGCAAGAGCTGTTTATGTGCATACATTGAAAAACAACAGATGACTTCTGGAGCAAAACACATGGGGAAAATTCTTTCTTGAGGCAATACAAAAGAGCCAAAGTAGCTAAAGCACTTTCCCACAGTGACTGTGCAGTAAAGTAAATCAGAGCTCTGAGCAGCAACCATCCATTATCCCGTGTATTTTTAGCAATTCTGAGATTAATAACTGGAAAGGGCCAATAAAACAGTACTAGAAGAAAACACACATCCTTTTGATGAACTGCCACTCACTCCTTTCAGATCACTTCATACCTCAACAGAAAATCTGAAGCTTGAAACATTCACCACAGCATTCTTTCTACCACTATTGACATTTAAGTTGTGCTTTACACTTTCTAGATGAATGAATCACGTTAATTATTTCTTTTTTCCCCTCTGACTGTTCAGCCAAATTAGGCTACTTCCAGAGTTGAAGGGGAAAACACAATCATTAACGCTTCCAAACATCCATTTGGCAGAAAATCATGCAGAAGGGAAGACATTCCTGTGAGCTGTGAGGACAGGAATTTGTCTATTATACAATTGTCTATTACACAAATACCATCTTCTCGTCTATTGTTGTAGCTGTCTTTTACCCATAAAAATTTTACTTGAGATAGGATAAGGCTGTAAACAAGTGTATTTGAAAATCACAACTCTGAGACAACCTTCAAAGTAAATAAGAAGTTATTAACACTTGTGTTGGGAGCTAATTCTACTAGGTTAGAATTGTAAAACCTGCAGCTTGGAGAGATTAATTCATCTCTCTTCTAACTCTTATCAGTTCTCCCCAGCCCTCCATCAGAGACCACAAAACTGTTATTCCGAGAGCTGAAGCTGATTTCCTGGATCATTTTACTCAATGGGAATCTCATTTATTATTGAAAATAACAGAAACTTGACCTTCCCTGGAGAGTTTTACAGAAGTTCAGACTGGAGGTGAATTTGTCCAACCTGCATAATGCAAGTCAATTCCTCCCAGGGTAAAGCAGCACTCAAAGGGAACGAGGCTGGTAGAATTGACCCTTTCGTGCATAATTAATGCAACCATTGATCAGCCACAGCTTGGATTAGGAATTTTTTCTGAAAGATAAATGCACAGTGATGAGCTTACACACTTTTTAAAAGTCAAACTTCGAGAAACATGCTTTGATCAATGAGAGGTTCTTGCTAGCACAGACCTAAGCAGGTATTTTCCATGGCACACAGATCAGGGTCATTCAGAAGGAATGCTTCACAACAGTAGCAGCTGTGACTTGCTCATCACAGATCTTCATACAGCCTCTCTAATGGACAAGTGAGTGATTTCCTGGTTTATTCCCTACTTGGTGTGTGCAAACCATTCCAATGAGGATCAGTGGGATAGTGGGGTGTGTGGCCATGAGAAGACACAATGAAAGCTCAGGTGCTGAAGATATCCACAGGCTACCTGTGGTACTATTTCATGACCTATAGCTTACACTCCTCATCTGTTTGGAAACCATGACTACACACTACCACAATGTGTGAATTTACAAATAATAATGAATTAATCTAGAGTGGTATACCTGCTAGTCAGGTAACAATGGTCACAATATTTACAGAACTGGATTTATAAAGCTGCTTATTCTCAGACATCTCGTGCTTGCTTTTCTTCCTCCCAGGCCTAACAGTAGTGCAGAGGAAAGTGAGTAGGTTTTTTGCATACTCTGTGTTACACAGGCCAATAACTTTGTGGACTACTGATGGCACCTGTTTACTTAGTGACATCCTATTTTCCCATACACCATTCCCATGGAAAGGACTTCAGATTCCCAGGGTGACATTTAAATGTCTAGGTAAAAACTATAGCACTTACAGGTAGATTTTGAGAGAGTTCAACATCAAAAATTCAAGTTTGCAGGAGGACTGGCTCTGCACTAGCAGCTACGAGTGGTCCCAATGGTCAGCAACTTTGAAACCATGAAGAGCAGAAAAATAACTCTCCCTATCATGTCTTTCATAGATAATGCTTAGGCAAAGCTGCTCTTGCCTTCAGGTAGAGGAATGGATTGAATGATCTCCTTATGGTCATTTAATGGTCCCTCTAAAGTTTGCAAATCACAAGAGCTGGCAACACTGTAATCATATAGCAGAATTTTCAAAAGGACAATGTTGTTGTAAGTTATGTCAGAGTTGTAAAGTGTGCTGGTAGAAGAGGATTTTTCTTTTCAAAGGTATCCAAGTCAACTCATTCATCTGTTTAGAGCAGGCCTCTTTCAAATGAGTTTTTACAAAGTGCACATCTACCCTGCAGTCACTTGAGGACAGAGATCAGCAGCCAGGTATTTATGGATTTGTCAGGGCAGGTGCTGCATCTCACCAAGGGCAAGAGATCATGTGTCTGGATTATGAGCAACACTCAACTTCAAATCCGGCCAAGGACCTTTACACACCTGTGATCAACACTTGCCAGCACAGACAGAGCCACACACTCAATCACAGAATATCCTGAGCTGGGAGGGACCCACGAGGATCATCGAGCCCAACTCCTGGCCCTGCATGGGACACCCCAACAATCCCACTGTGTGCCTGAGAGCGTTGTCCAGAACCAAACTCTTCCCCCAAGATCCTGGAAGCCCACCAGGGCTGGGAGAGGAACGACAGTGGATCAGGGATGGAGAAGGGATGGAGGAGGGTGCTGGGTGGGACTCATTGCCAGGGCAGCACTGTTCCACCTGGTCCAGCTCTGCCCAGTTCTGCATGCTCCAGGATTGTATTTAATAATTTGTATATATAAATTTTATATCTGTACATATCGTTATACAGTCGTTCCATCTAGAACTGTTATAGGTTGTCGTATATAACTCTGTAATCAGCATGCTTGTTATAGATAATTACACCTGCTGGGACCAAAGCCATCACAGCCCATGGGACGACAGCAGCTCCAGTGACAGACAGGGACCCCACTCCCCCGGTCAGACCAGCTTTCCTTCCCGGTTCCACGCCAGCATTCCCAGGGCACAGTCTGGGCTGGCTGGTGGCACAGAGCCGTTTATCCACGGTGACACAGGAACAGTCCGAAGGGTAAATTCCCCGCCCTGTAACTCAGTTTCACCCGCAGCCGCCGCCTTCCCTGCTCCGTGCCCCGTGACCCTCACACCTCCGCGCGCAGCCTCATGTAAACTCGCAGATCAAAGGTTTAGAAGTTTGCGAGGTGCCGCGTTTGCACAGGGATAAGCATGGTTCCACGTGCTCCACCAGCTCCCACCC
>VXAX01007984.1:642804-667066 GCA_013399835.1 Leptocoma aspasia
CACCCCCCGGTGCCCCCTGCCCTCCCCATCCGCTCGCACATCCCCGGCTCTGAGGGCTGGCTCAGCTCGCACAGCCCTGGGGCAGCACAGCCTGGCAGCCCCCAGCAGCCTGCACTCGGATTTACAACAATACCAACTCATCTTAAATGATTTTCTCTATAACCTTGGAGACAGCTGCTGATGATGGTTGTGGTCCAGGCAAATGAAAGCTGGTAACACACAAGTGGAAGAACGTATTTAGAAAGACAGAAAGAGATGGGTGAACCAAAAGGTCCATGTTCTGCAACTCTCAGCTTTGTTCAAGGCTGCAGTTTTCTGGCTTAGCACATCAGGAGACCATGGTCATTCCATTCCATTCCATTCCATTCCATTCCATTCCATTCCATTCCATTCCATTCCATTCCATTCCATTCCATTCCATTCCATCCTCCCTTCCTTCCTCCATCCTCTCTTTCTCTCTCTCTGTCTTCATACCAGATCCATCAATCCCCCCCTCTCACAAACAGGGTTTTAGTCCCTCTCTTGGACAAAAATAGGTGAGATCAGAAGGAAAAAATGCCTGATTTTTGTATCATTTCAGTTATGTCAGATTTGCCCCCAACACATACCAAAATTTTTGGAGCATGTTAGCTGTTAAATCTCTGCTAAATTCAATTTCTCTCTTTCTCAGCTGCTTCCACCCCACAGCAAAGGCAGGGGACAATCTCTGTTTCTCCTGGAGACTGAAATTGCATCATTACAGGAGTTTCTGGTACCTTGGCCCACAGGTAGCACATCCACAAGAGTGAAGTGACTCTACCTTTCAAATGAGTACCTTGGACCTTGGGATAAGGTCTCAACCCTCTCACCAAAGACGGATGAGAAGTTCAGATGGGAACACCCCTCTCACACTGGACCATAAGGCCACTTCTATCTCCTTTTTCCACTAGTTAGTAATGGCTACAGAAGACACCAGTTGCTGCACCCTCATGATCTGCTTCAAGATACACTTCTTGTCACCAACAAAGCAAATGGAAGGCCAAATCTGTCACACAGACTGTGCTGATTCATCTGCAGGTAAGAAGCAGCACTCATTGTTCAGGTCATCCAGACATGAAGGTGTTCCTAGAGGTTGAAGCCTGGAAGGTTATTTTCTTTTCTGCTTGGAGAACCTGAAGGAAGGGCCAAGCTGGTCACCCCCCTCTCTGAGAGTTAGCCTGGTTCACAGGCTAAGATTAAAGAGCAGAATATGTAAAGGTTTGCATGATGGGTTCACATCTCAATTAGGAAAGCGTAAGAGAGCAGCAGAGTTATGCTTATCACTTCTGGAAAAAGAAGAAAAAAAAAACCTTCATCACTCACCAAGAGCTTCCTAGGGCAAGTTTCTAATGCATCTTCAGCGCAGTCCCTCCCTTACTCTGTGCACATCCTGATTTTGTGAACACTGAATTTGTGCTACAGAAGTAAGCCTGGTTTACAGGGGTCAGTCATGCTCAGAAGTGGAAAGAGTTCCCCATCAGATAACAAAGTGCTAAAGACCCGTCAACACTTTGTAGGCAACAAGTTGATACAAAGTCTTGTATGAAAAGCTTCCTGCCCTTGCCCCTCTCCTTGTGCATCTCTCAAAGGACATGCAAATAGTTAATACTCAATTACCTTGATAAAATTACACATCTCCACTGCTCTGCACGTTTCACCTCTTGGCTCAGTGAAAACAAGCAAGACATTGCTGGAGTCTAGGTGCCTGCAAACATACAAATAAGGACCAGTAGTGCAGAACAGGAATGCATTACCCTTTCAAAGCTCTGCTGACACATGGGTCTGGGCTTCATTATCACCTCTGGAGTTTACAGCAGTGTATGCTATAATTAGAAGTGTGTCAGAACTCAGAGAGCGCACTGCAATCATCACTGGTCTCTGCTGGCATGAATGTGATAAGCAGCAGAGCATGAGGCAGAACTTCTATCCAAGTTCTTAAACAGAGATGAACTATCACCCTCTTCACCTGTTTGAAAAAGACCATATTGAATGCTTTAAGGAAATCAGGCTGGTTCATTCTGCAGAAGCCCTTGGTTAATGCCAACCTCCTGCCTTTAATTCATAATGTTGCAAACAGGGCAGGGGGTAACAGGAGGGAGAGCAGATTACAGTGAGAAAAAGGGTTCAAAATACCACTAAAAACTTAAAGAAAAACAACTGCAAAAAGCTGACCTCTCACATGTCAAGGACAATTTTCATAAAGGATTAAATATATATAAAAGGTTTTTATACAACCGTACTAATAGATTGTTAAATATGTATACTCAAATGTTTCCTGGAGTAGAACAGCTCTGCAGGAGTCATTCTTCACCCTTAAATATTCACAACATTTTGGCAGACTTGCTAAAACTCGAACCCACATATTTTATTTTTTTTCTTTTGTTGCAGCGACCTGCAAATCATTCAGTGCTTGTGCATTATTGATATTTTCATGGCTATTTGCTAGCTTCAGGTGCTTAATAGTTTTGCAAAAGTGCATTAAACCCCAGTTTGTAACAAGCTTTACACAACTGACATCCCAAAGAGGAATTTTTTATGGGTTTCTTTAACTGCTTAAAGGCTGATTGCACACACTTATCTCTCACCACTGGAAGGACTATAAAGCTAAAGTGAGATTTTATATCCCCATTTCAGGACACTAAAAGTATGGTGCTGTAATAGAAATGCTGACATTATTCAGTTATGGTGGTGCAACCTCTCTACCATAATTATGTACAGTTGGAGATAATAAGCACTGCTGATTCAGGAGAAATCTCTGATTGGGCTGGAAGATGGAGGAGAAGTGCTGGATAATCTGTTTCCTGAGTGGCAACAGCAGGCCTAAAGAGCATAAACGGAGGAGCAGAGTTGGTAAGGAAACAACAACAAAGTCCAATCATGACTCCTCAGAGATGCTCTTACTCTCTTTGTTGTTCATAAATTGCAAGGGACCTAAAAGACTCATCCAGGACTTGTCCTCAAAGGACATTGTGACATTAATCTGGAGGACTGAGCAACACCAATGGCCAGGAAAGGTTTCATTACGTGACTGGGACCCAGTCAAGAGAGCACAGAGCCCTGAATTTCAAAATAACTGTGTTTGTTTCTGGCCTTTGAAAAACCAAACCCCCTTGAAATAACTCAAGTTCACTAGCAAAAATGAGGGAAAAAAAGAAAAATATCTCAACATGCATGTGCATATTAAAACTGTCTGAATAACCTGCAAAAATTGCCTTGAAATCACTGATACATGGAAAAAAGCCCAATTAGAACTGTTTCAATGATTAATTTTTAAAAGAGAGGGATAAGGTCTTTCCCTTCTTCCAGCTTTATTTACTTTGCTTTGGGAGATGGTGGGGAGGGGAGGATCAGACAAGACAAGAATTTTGGTGAAAACTATTAATTCAGTGTTTTCCTGTACTGTTTCTCCTACCGTATATAATTTTTTACATATTACACACTAGATTTCCTATTAAATGATCATCCTCTCAAAAAATGCTTGTTTGATTGATTTAAAAAATTCCAAATGCATCACTATGACTGGCTCTAATTAGTATTAATAAATACATAATGAACATTGATAAGATTAACAAACCATTCCAAAAATTTGTTACTATATTCACTCCACAGCTGGAACTCCAAATTAGCAGTAATGCCAGCAGGCTATTAATATTCTCAGATTAACAAAATGCAAGCAGATCATACAAGGATGAGCTCGAATTTTGCAAAATAAAATACCTGGGCAAATATTTAGCACAAAACAAAAAGGTGTAAGTTAATATTTGTTTAGCATGGGGTGTTATGGAGACAGATAGAGTGGGAGCTGCAACATTTACTTGGAGGGAGGGAATGCACCAAGGCAATGGAGCACAACGTCCTTACCCATGGCATGGGACAGAGGTGCTGGGTGTCCCAGTGATCCCTTGATGCTGATGATTTTTAGGAGCATGGCTCCACATCCAGGTCCATCCCAGGGCTGGCAGCAGGTAAGGATGTGGGAGAAGAGCCCTCCTGGCACGAGAGGCAGGCTCTGATGGCTCAGGGGTAAAACCTCCTGGGAGCTGGTTGAAGCAGGATGTCACAGCACCCGTCCGAGCGTCACCCGGACCCTCGCTGCAGGGAGAAGGGTGCTTCCCTCTGCTGATCCCAGTGAGAACCCACGCTGCCCCACACACACCAGCAGCCTCTCCCCTCCCTGAGGAGGGGTCCTGGCTATAAACCAGCCCCTGTCTCCTTGCCATCCTCCCCAAAACCATCCCACTGCTCCAGCACAACCTGCAGCTCCGTCCGCCCAGCTACCTGGCATCACCTACTGCTCTGCAGGAGAGGTCAGGGAGGAGTACACACTTTCTGCTTGGCTTCCCATTTGTCTGATGCCCTAAGGCACTCACAATTTAATATGTATTTCTTTTAAAGTAAGTGGAATTGAAATAAATCCATACTGTCCGCCAGTTTCCAGCTTACATAATCCAAGTCAACTGTGCATTCACAAATTCCTCCCTTTCTCTGCAAGCTAATCTGACAGTAGCAGGGGGGGAAATAATCTCCTGTGGCACTGTCTTGATTTCACCGGGAAAATAAAATGCCTTCAGTTTATAGTGACTTAGTAATGAATTAAACATTTTGAAATCCATAAAGGAACCTTGATAATAAGATCTTTAAAAATTGCAGACACAGTCAAAGCAAAGCCAAAAAAAAGGAAGCAGAAGTATGTTTGAAATTAAATGGAGACAAACCACAAAGACCTGGATGTGATATAGCAAGGCAATAGGTGCACCCAGGAGAGGGGGGAGGATCCATTCATGGCCCAAATTCACCCATTCAGCATCCACTTCCATCTGAACAAAACAAAGTTACTGCAGCTGTAGTTTTCTTCACTTATCCAAAGGACCAAACTAGAGTTTCAATATACAGAAATATCAGAGTTTTCAAACCTTCTGTTCGAAAGTTGGTACAAGCACCCTGGTTAAATCCGAGTCGATGACTCCACTACCCTGGGAAGTGCTGAGATCCAGATATTTGCATGGCTTAAAATGGCTGCAGCAGTTCAAGGCTTCTGTAACTTCTGTGCACAACACCATGGAGCACAGGAGAAGGGTCTCTTTCCTGGCTATACACTATTTTAAATTTAACAAAGCCAAAGTAATTAGTCCCATGAGCACCCCTCCAGTAACAGGCTTCAGCTCCCAGCACTAGTGAGCTGTATGCTATGCAGTAATTATGCTACCAAGCTGTCAGAGCCTCCTTATCTGCATGCAAATTAGTTCATATGCTATACATCTGCTGTAATGACAGTATTAAACCAAGAATTTTATAATGAAGCTATCCTCTTTATAGCAACATAGCACAATTACTTTATTAACATATTGCACATCTATGTCTGTAACTGCTCCCAGTCAAACAGATGAATTTTCCATTCCTCCATACAGCAAGGTCTTAGCTTCTCTCCCTATATCTGTAAATAAGCACAAAGAACAGGAACAGGAATTTCTAAACTACCTCTGTACAACACCACTCCTCCATTGTTCCTGGGGAAGTACCGGCACCAAATGCCATTAAAGCGTGACAAGGTGAATAAGTATTCCCATAATGCTCCAAAAGGTTAGGAGATGAAACAGTAATAATCAAATCAGCAGCTGTTTGCTCCCAGCCTTGACATCAATCATCAGCTTCTGTCAACCAGGGGCTGCCAGCACCAAATGGCGGCGGGAGGGGACCGGAGCCCCCCCGGCCCCGGCGCACCGAGCACCCAGGGCTGTCGAGCAGGGAAGGGAAGGCGAGAAAAACCTTCACAAGCGAGGAGTGGGCAGTGCAGACCTGGTGCCTGGGAGGATTTCTGCCTCGAAAAGGCGTGTTGGTGGCAGCCCCAGCGCCGAGAGGGCGCGGGGGATGCGCGGGGGATGCGCGGGGGATGCGCGGGGGATGCGCGGGGGATGCGCGGCGGTGGGACCGCACAGCGCGGCTGCCGCCGCACCGCGCCCATCGCAGCGCCTCATCCTCATCCTCATTCCTGCCCCCCCGAAACACACAGCAGCGCTTCTCAACGCACCTGCACCAGCTCTCGGCCCCAGACCTCTCACCAACGCTGGTGTTGGGAAAGTTTGGTGGCTTCCTAGTTCACGAGCTTTTTCCCTGTTCGTTTTTTTTGTTTGTTTGTTTGTTTTTTTGGTAGAGGTTTGGAACACTTTACAAAGGTTATTTACGGTAACTAACCTCAAATAAATGAAATTGGTAGGGGACTTCATTAAATTTCCTTGTGGGCAGTTGGTGAGCTCTTCTCTTCATTATTTTGTAAGCAACTGCTCAGTTCTTCTACAATTAAAAATAAAAAAATCACCAACCAAACAACCCAAAAACCCACGTATAAAGCTACGTGATCAGTTCTAAACCTTCAGTAGGTCTTTACACCTGTTTCTCAGTTTAGGTCTGCTTTTGACCTTCCAACTCTATTACCCATGGATCTGCACTCCAGCCTTCTTGCAAGGACGTACCCTTGAAGCCAGCTAGCTGCCTCTCCAGGGTGATAAGGAAAGGTCATTTATAATAATGGGGAATATAAATTCTGGGACCTTATTCCACTTAAGCTGATACAGGTTATTTATCCTTTTGACCAACTGATTACTTCTTTAAAATCATCTTGGGAATAGAGCAGTTGTGCTTCAAGGGCATCCTCCTTGGGCAGGAACAAAAACAACTGGAAGTGGCGGGGAAAAAACCCAACAAAAAACCTTTTCCCCTTTTCATGTTGCATTTCCCTGTGCACCAAAAGGTGTGGATAGGTCTCCACCAAAGTTTCAGCACTACTTTGTTCTCCATGCAAATCACCCCTTTCATCAATTATCTTGAAGCCATTTATAAACACAACTGCCATTTCAAAGCCACAAGGAGATAGGTGAGAATTACCACGGACAGCAAAAAGATGTTCAAATACTAAACAAATCCAAATCTTCTCTTAAAAATCTATATTTACAGCCTTAGTAAAGCCCTGAGTACTGACACCACAGTGCATAAAACAAGAAACAAAAGAGCTAGGGAAAGGCACAGAGCAATGCTTCTTTCTCCCCTACAAAAGCTTGTTTTATTTTTGTCAGCATAACCTGTAGTTTGCTGGGTTTCTGTGAGATCAAATATTTGATCAGTTTATGAAAGGGATGATATTATGTGTTTGCCTGAGGGAACAGGGTCACTGGATTTCATGACCCCAGAGTTTATTCCAGTATTTGGTTCCCATGAGAAAAGCACTAAATTACTGTTTTCCTCTGGGAGAAGGGAACACAAAATCAGAATATATCATAGTCCTCCTGCAGCTACTAACGAGATCTTTTGTAGCCTTTGACACCACCTCATGAAATAATGCAACACAAGCCATCTTATTAGCACTCAGTGGGCACCCAACCAAAGGATGGTGCTCTCAGAGCAGCTCAGCCGTGTCTGCTGGAAACCTCTTCTACTGCTGTGCTGCCACTTAAATCTCTCCTCTGCTGCTCCTGACAAAGGTGAAGCCCCTTAATGTCCACCCATCATTAGCTGCAGTGGAGCTTGGGTCGTGTCCTGGAGGTGGCACTGACCTCACCCAGCTTTTCTGCTGGCAGGGCAGACACCTCAGACTGAGCCAGTGCTTCAGACTCCTCATGCTCTCAGTGACCAGAGACAGCCACAGCCAAACCAGGGCACTGCTCAGGCCAGCAGCCACCTCATGATGAGCTCCAGGAGCATCAATCTACCTGCAGTAGCCTTAAAGGCCTTCCAGAGCATTAGCTCAGATGCAGATGTTTGCAGTTGGGTGAGATGAACGTTACCTCAGGGTATAACCCACCCAGCACCATCACCCCAGTGTCACCAGCCTGGCTGTCCCAGTGGCCTTGAATTTTGGTGTCAGTCCCTCCTTATCACTGTAAATCCCTCTGCATTTCACCTGACAGACTCAGCTTCTTCATCCTGTACCTGAGATTGTGCATCCACCCTCCTCTCCCTCTTCCATCTCCGCTCCTGTGTTTCTGGACACTTTCAAAATTTTCAAAATTGGATAGTTTTGTTTTGGTTTTTTTTTTTCAGATTCACTGGTACATTCTCCATCACCTCCCTCTTCCATGATCTGCCACAGGACAGTTCTCTCTCCACCTAAGACAGAAGCAACACCTTCTGCCATCTCTTCCAACCTCCAGGTTTCTTCCAACAACTGAATCAACACCAGTCTCTGGCTCTGCCTTGGCAGCTGAGTTACCATTGCTTCCTGACACTTCTGTTGCACTATTAAAGAAGAAATTCTGCCACCAGCCCACTAATCTGCCAGGAAATAAAGCCACATGGAAACCACCTGCAAGGTGTGCTACTTTAGGTGGGATTGCTAATGTAGGTCAAGTTTTATTTTAAAAATTCCTACTGATACAATTTGGAAGGAAAACCTTCTCCTCTGAGTTGCATCTGTGTTTATTAAGAAGTCTCTTATGAATTCTGAATTTTGAATCTTCCCACCATTGTTTTTTAATGAAAAAAATCACATAAGCATATGTAATTCTCACTGTGTAGGAAGCCAACTCTATGCTCACAGCTCATGCATTTTGAGTGATGCTCAAGCAAATGAAAATCATGGTTTCACATTGAAAAAACCAGTAAATTTTGACAGTGAAGAAACACCCAAAGCACTTGAGAATCAGCTCAGGATCACTTCTTGATCCTGTTACAATTCTGTCTGCCCAATTCACTGAGATAAGTATCATGCAGGCTTCTGTTATAAGCAAATCTCCCCAAAGCCCATTCTACTCTGGGTAGCCAGTCCTTGAAGAATTTAACAGTTTTCCATGAAAAAACTGTTGCTCTGGCACTTTCTCTACCTCATGGTAGCAACATTGGTGCATCTGAGAACTTGCAGTCGCACACCAGGCCACAGAAATCCTGCAGAAACACCTTGAAATATTGAAGTGACCTTGTTTTTTAACATATTGTAATAGACTTCATGTGTACATGACCCACATTGAAACTTAGTGTATGGGCTTTTTTCTTTCTTTTTTTTTTTGTTAAACATTTGAGATTGCTATTGTTCCTGAGCAGAGTTTAGTCATTAGAATATTTTAATTTTGTAATTAAAAAATATGAAAGCCAATCCCAAACTGGGAGTAAAATGACTGCACTTCATAAAGAAGAGCTCTGACAAGGGATAAAGCAATTTATTCACTCCTTCTTCTTTTACCTAGGAATTAAATACTTCACAAAAGATCATCAGCGAGACACTCAATTTGTAGACACTAATAACCTTGGCAGTGTCCTTGCAGAGTAGAACAGCTGTTGAGTTGATGGGCACCACGTCCCAGTAGGGAAAAGCTACAGCCTTCTCCACTGTAAATGCTGTGGTTTTGTGCTTTTCAGGCACTCCTGCTTTGTGCCTTGCTTGCAAGAGAGCCCTGAAATATTGCCACTAACATTGCTAACTGTTAACCTGAAAAATTGCTCTGTTCTGGCATTTGTTTTAAGTGTATTTAAATCCCAGCAAGCAACTCTTGTTGCTTTCAAAAAATAAAGTAAACAACAAAATGTGAGTTCTTCTGACATTTTCAAGTGCTTAAATCCAGCTACCACCATTCAGCACTGACCAGAGCCCAGCTGTGCTGCAGCACCTCACTGCAAAGTCCCCCTTAGACCAACTGTGCAATTAAATATGGTGAAATAAAGGAGGAAAACTCATTTCTCCTTGCCCATGCATTGGGCTAAATGCATTCACAGCCTCCTCTCTGCAGCTCACCTGACTGTTTGCTTCTAATTTTAACATCTTCTTGACAAAGTCTTCACATGGGTCTCCCATCTCCTCAGCAGAGAAAGAAGAAAAGAATGCAGCATCTTCCTCGGGCACACTGGGGAGCCCCCCAGCCTGCAACCTTTGTGTGGGGTGTCTGAAATCCTTGTTCCTGCTGTGCTTTCCCACACTGGTGTTTACCAGTGTGGGTAGGGACAGTAAAACAGTGTCAACCTCGAAAGATCAAAACCCATGACTTTGAAAAACTGGTCTGGGCCTGTGATTTCCAAATTCCCTTTATGTGCTGTGGTGTGTGCTCGATGCTTTGTACTGTTAGCAAAATAAGCAATGTTGAGAAGAGGAATTTTGAAGGGCTTCTCACATCCTATCAATAACCATCCCCAAAGGGCAATCCTAGCTCGTTTTTCCTTTTAATCTTGCCAAAGAAGAAAGGCAGCTTGCACCTAGCAACATCTCACAGAAAGCCATATGGCTCAGGATGCCTGGGACTGTTCTTTTCCCCACAGCTAAATGACACTTTACCAGGTACATGACACACAAAGTTTGTCTACAGTCCTGCTTCCAAATAAGAACACATTTTAGTAATTACACTGCCAATTAGATTTTTGGTATCTCACATGGTGCAAGGTCAGGCAGACAACATTAGGAAAGACAGAGACTTAAATCCAGTTTTATAATCCTACTTCTAAGGCCTTCAGGAAGTTGGATTATTTTAGTAGAATCCTGAGAGGTAAAAGCAACAGTTCTGCTATTGTTTATTACCTTGTGTGAAGTGATTAATACAGCAGTTTATTGTCTCAGTTGCACAATGGAACTATGTGCCAGCTCTTCCAGCTGAGGAAAAAGCACCATGTTGCTTTGAAATTAAAAACAACATGGAAGAGTGCCAAGGGTGAAAGGTAGAGAAAATCCAAACTTCCCTCAAGCAGAAGGAACGAAAAAGTAGAGCTATGGCACAAAATCTCTCTCTACCTTTGCTTCTGCTGCTTCTGAGTTTACAAGAGAGCTGTGGTAAGCTCACTGAGAGCCCAACTGACAATCACTAGATTAATAAAATCTTAAGGGGTTGGAATAGACCTTAAAGATCACCCAGTCCCAACAGTTCCAGGTTAGACCAAGGTTCATCAAGGCCTTCTCAATCTAGCTTTGAACACTGCCAGGGGTGGGGAATCCACAGTCTCCTGGGTGACCTGTTCCCAGTACCTCACCACCCTCACAGTAAAAACCAACCCAGGTGTGGATCACAGCAACTGAGAAAATCAAAGAGAATCCATTGAGAAAATCAAAGTGGAATCTCTTTTCTAAAAAGAGAGATCTTTAAACACCAGTTAATATGAGACCTTACTAAGTAAACACATGCCCTTGTCTCTTACATATTGCTATTTTATGTTGTAGAATATCCACTGACATCTCATTCCATGCACCTGCTCCATGCATCCTGCTCCTCTGCTCACAACAACACAGGTGGGCAGAGGTGGTGAGCAGCCATCCATGCTACACCATGGCTTCCCAGCCTTATTTGTCCATAATAACCCAAAAGCCAAGGCCCCTCCCAGCAGCTACTGGCTTGTCAAGGTGCCAGGGCCACCAGCTACTGTCCAACAGGTTGTTTCACAGAGTCCCTTCCTGTCTACATCAGTTTGCATCATATCTTGTTGGCAATCTTACATATTGATTTCATGCTGAGTGTCTGCACACCCAGCACAGCCCTGGCCTGGGCACCCATGTGCCCTTCTCAGGCTACCCCACACTATACTAAGAATAAAAAACAGTGTGAGAGCTTTAAATCTGCTGGCCAACATGCACAAGCTGTCTTCTTAAAGTTTAAACCATGCTAGAACCAACCTCCTCAGCTGTTACAAACTCACATAACCTTTATTCCTCACAGCCCAGCTGGAGATACAGAGGCCATTCCCAGCTGCACTCTACTGAAGCCCTCTGCAGCTTTTCCTTCTTCTGCACTGGTGCACAAAAAAATTAGAAAGACTCTGGTTTAATAAAAATACATGCACTGTAACAGAACATGTTTTTACATGGATATAGGAACTCAGCAGGAAATAATAAAACACTAAAAAAAAAAAGAGAGCTTTTGAGTGTGACAGCTTTCAAGTCTGATTGCACAGCTCTCTCTCTCAAGTCTAGAGGTGGGCCTCTCATTGAGTAGGTAAAAATTTCCATGCTTCAGTACCATAAAGCTCTTGTTTATTGAGCTCTCTAGGAAGCCTTTTTAAACACCCAGTATCTTGGCATCTAGAAGAGCTGTGCTTGGTGCAGCATAAATCCATGCCCATCCTGTCCTCAGCTCTGACACATTGAATTTTGAAAGAAAAAAGGAGGATTTCCCAGCTACCTGGGTGACATTAGAAATATGTCATGTGGAAGATTAATTTCTGGGTAGAAAGCAGAAAGGAAGAACTTTCTTTTGCTGGACATGGGATATTTTTTTTTTTTTTTTTTTAAGCAGTAGATGTCCCAAGCTCAAAGTTCAGCTGAGATGGTGAATTTGAGTATATATGATAAGTCTATCTCAGTTATCACAATCACATACTTTCTATACAAATCCCATATTTTACAGTTCAAAATCATATTTAACACAGAAAGGCCAATCTTTTCTAAAATCTAGGATTGATTTACATAATGCACCTTTAAAATCCCTTTTTTTAATATGTTAATTCCTGTTAATAAAGAAAGACATTGCAGGCACAGGTTTAAGCTCGGTACATTCTGCTGTGCTCCCCCTAAAAGACTGCAGCAGAACTCTCATGAAATAGCTATTTAGGAGCTACATGGTGCCTCTTTCTGATCAGGAGTCAACGTGGAGAGATAACCTATGGATCATGCATAATTCACTGCTCATTTGCCCCTGTAAAGGCCGGGAGGAAGATAAAAGGGGCTGGTGGCAATCCTGCAGGGCTTTGGAAGGCAGCTCAGGATGCCCAAAGGTGCCCACCTCCCCCTGCACCCAGCTGCTCCTGGAATTCAGTGGCACTCTGGCATTGCAGCAGAAACCTTGGCACCTTGTCCTCTGCTCTTACTTCTTCCACATATGTTGTCTTCAAAAGGCATTTTAAGACCAAAGGATGAGCCAAAAACCTGGGGGAGGCTTTTGATCATTCCCAGCATGGAAGGTCTTATGTGGCATTCCCAGTTTCTGCAATAGCAGGAAATACAGCAGTGCTGTTGCCATTGTGTGTCTTTATATCTAAAGAAACATATGCTCAGAATTCAAATGAGAGAATTTACACTTTACATAGACTGGGTTTTCTTTAATGTTTCGCTTCCTCCTGTCCTCTCTTCTTCAGGTTTAAAGGAATCCCTCCTTGAAGCAATCAAGAATAGGAATAGAATTCTATTCTGAATCATAACTTGGTATATTAAAGTGGCTAAAATTCTGACAAAGTTATAAAAGAAACTGGTGCTGAAGTTGATCAAGACTATAACCTACACTCACTAGGCAATAATTTATGGACTACTAAAGCTACTCAATTCTCCATGTTTCTCAATTATTCCCAACACACAGTCCACACAACAAGATTAACATAAAATCCAGGCAACATCAGAAAGCTATAACTGTTTACAATAAATCAGCCACTTCCCCTTCATTAGGCTTTGCACAGTTCATATAATTTCCTTCCTGGAAAAATCATGACTAGTTACTGTCTGCCTTCAGAAACAAAACTATCCATAACATTTCCACAGGGATCATCTGAAATGGATTTCTAATAACGTGCAGGTTAAAAGGTTTTCTTGTTCTCCCCTTTCTGCATCCAGCATTCAAACTTTATGGTCCCAATGACACTATAAAAGGCACATGTGCTTAATAACAAAACTTGTAAAGAAGTATGTCTTAAAACATATAACTGCATGTTTAAATATGGAACAGACGTGAACTCGGGCACTCATGTAATACAGAGGAACAGGTTCTATTTATTCCTCCAGCAGCCAGCCTTAGAACAGGAATAACTGAGGCAGCAGATAAAGGCTCTTATCCTGGGCTGATTGTAGGTAGCACTTCATCAGGTCACTTAAAGGCACTTTGCTAAAGCAGAGATGTATTGCTATCCCGATTTTACAGAAAAGGAAAAGCTTCCCAAGGTTACAGAAGGTCAGAAACATATATCTGCAACTACCTACCTGAACTACTGTGATTTGCCCATTAAGCCACGCTCGAAGAGCTCCACAGACTGAGTATTTATGTAAATATTTAACTTGGTTTCTCAGGAGAAACCAGAAACTAGGAGAACGCAGAGTATTTTATCTCCTAAGTTGAATTGAATTATGCCAACCTCTAATGTGTCCAAGTGCACAACACTGATGGCCCTGATTTCTCTCTCTAGAAATGCAGGGACTTGAAGCATTACTTCTGCATAAATCTGGAGGAAATACAGATGGCCCTGATGCAGCTAACTTAAACAGGAAGACCAAGAAACATTTCAAGTCCTGACAATCCAAATTTAGGTAATGCTTGCTCAAGGTGGAAGACACAAGAGAGAGATTCCTGAATTAATACATTCACATCAGCTCAGAGCCTTCTCTTGGGGGAACAGCACAGAACACCATGACATAAGTTAGGGTGATGCATACAGGAAGCCATCCCCACAATGAAATATCCTGTATTTTGCTGTGAGGGAGGTGACACTCAGAAGATATCATGCTGTCTGGGCCATATCTCCCCCCAGACCTCCATCACAACAAAACCTGGTTTCCAGGTAACATTGCCCTCCACCACATGAATTTTGGCCAAATGAGCTGCAGACGGGAGCCCCTTCTGACCTTTGAAGGCAAAGAGAAACCTCAAAGCACGTCTGATTAGAAGAGTCCAGATTAAATGCTCTTTTCAGTGACTCTTTTCTTTGGTTACCTTTACTGCTTTTCTAGCAGGGCACCAGCCTGGCAAGAGCAAGCTCAGTCCAAACATTGGAAGGCTTCAGAGTTTTGCAGCCACCTCTTTGTTTGGCTTTCCCTCCTGTGCCTCAGTTTGGTGTCTTGTTTTAAATGGGAAAGCCCAAAGACTTCATCTTTATAAAGTGCTTGAACAGCCTATTTGATATAAACCTCATTTTTCAGAGGTGTCAAATACCTTGGCTCCCACTGAACTCAAATACATCCTGGCTCTGAGTGTTGGGGCAGCGGGGCTGTCCCACAGACGTGTCTGGTGGCAGGCAGAGCACTCTGCCTGTCCCATGAAGTCTACCTGCAGTCCTGGGAGGCATGTAAAAACTAGCAATATGGGTTTTTTTTAGATGAGGCAACACAGACCAGTACAATCAGTGTGTGGCTGGAAGTGACAGACGGAGTGAAAATGCTGAAATTTATTCCAGACTGTTGTCCAAGGGTAAGTGCAGCCCTTATTTACAACTCCCTGTTTCACAGCTCAGCCACTGAGGTTAGCCTCAAAACTTCACACAATTATCACTTGGAGGTCTGTATTTTCTAGGGGGTTTTATTCCAAAATACAGCAGAGAAACAAACAAAATGAATAGGCAACAGCTTTCACGGAGGAAGCAACTGAGAACCGCTTGCGCCAGACGCTCCTGCCCAGGCTGCCCTGCCTGGTTTGGTTGTGACAGCGTGGAAACATAAAATGTAACTGCATTCCCCACAAACTCACATCTCCCGCTGCGAAAACTCACACTGACAGCACCAGGGCACTCAGAGGAAGTGGCTGCAATGTTAGCATTCACCAGGAATCATTCCACAAATAATGGAGCTACTGTTCCCATTTCCAGGCGGGAGGAGCACATGGCACAGCAGCACCTACGCCGAAAGGCGCTGCACTGACAAAGGCACACACGGATTATTGAGAGTGCTGTACTGGGAAGCAGTGAGGAAATAGGACACTCTGGACTCTCCAGAGATAGGATCCTATTTTCATGGCTAATTTTATGACTACAGTAAGGTATTTAAGCTACCACACCCAGCGGTAACTAAGGTTTACATGGTTTACCGAGGTCAGAGAGGATTTGTCTCAGGAATTTTTACATCCTGCAAACAGCCCCACTATTCTGAAAACACCTGCATAACTGTCATGGCAGTCAACCAAACAACAATATTTTTTCTCCCATACTAAGCAATTTCTGACATACTCCATTTTATCCAAGAGCCAGAACACTTTTTCAAAAGCAAAATCACTACATCTTGACAAAACAGGAGAATGAGAGGAAACACCTTGGGCAATCATCCTGGGAGACAGGGACTGGGAGAAGTGGAGCAACTCCTTCCCATCACACACAAGGAATTTCAGGTTAAAACCCATTCTTTGGAGAAGGCTGAGCGAGAGCAGACGGTCAGAACCCACTTGCAGTAGATAAACAGTTTGCAATCTCGATTATAAAGTTGCTGTTAGGGTACCATAATACACTTTTTAAGCAGCTCATTACCAATTTATTAAACATTAGGGCTTCTTTGAGAGTGCTGGAGATTATTGTTTAAACTGCTATTTAAAAGCGTTCAGACTCACAGCATGGATAATTCATTCTTATGCCAATACAGATACACATATGGGGGGTGTAGAGCTGTATTACAGTTCTTTTTGAAAAAGTGAATTTGCATGCAAAGTAAGTGTGCTTTCTCACATCTGGACCGTGAGCTAGATAAAATAACTTCCAAATAACAAACCATAACTAACTGGAGCACTAAGTGGTACTTCTAAACAAACATAAATATTATTTTGACATTTGGATACCTTATACAACAATAAATAAAGCCATTAATACAGACAAGTAGGCATGTCTCCATGTTCCAGGAGATGCCAGGCCATCACCTTTTGAAAGGGTCGTGTTGCTTTAGAGAGAGGGAACAACCTCATTAAAGCCTTCAGTCTGTCTGGAGATTTTCTCGTTTGCTTGGGCTGAGATTACTTTTTTTTTCTTTTTTTTTTCCTTTTTTTCGTAAAGGATTAAGAAACAGAAGAGAAGCAGTGCTTCCTTGTCCAAGTTCTTATTTTTAATAAGAAAAATAAATATTAATTAGAATACAAACCAAGAGCAGTCCTGCTGAAGTGGAAATTTTTTTTTCAGAGACTGGGTAACCATGGCGTAGAAGGTTGCAATTAATTGACTTATACACCAGGAACCTTCAATAAAGAGTGGTCAGTTTGAACTTTGGGCTCAGTAATGAGCTCTCCAGTTCCCTTTTTGACAGAATGAACCACAGCAGTGCTGCATGACTCCAGTTAGCTTCATTTTATAATTACAAGTCTGTTCTTTACTATTTTTCCCCAGCTTAAATACCACTTTTTCAAAGCGATGCTAAGGGAAAAAAGAAATGGAACCAATTTTAATGAACTCATGCAAATATAAGCCTGGTGAAATGAAATCACAGACCTAAGCAGAATACTGCATTGAACACATTTGTATGTTTTATGCTAAGCTCATCTAAATTTGAGTAATTGGACCTAATTTGGCAATCTGCACAATCCGTTTGCAAACTTCCACCACTGAATTTTAAGTATGAGCTTGGAAAATCATTAACATTTTTATTTATCATGGTGGCCCCAATCCAACACAGTACTAAAATCTAGGTTTGAATGTTTTGAATGAGGTCTTAGCACATGCACAGCATCCAAGAGTTATCAGGAACTCTAATTTCAGAGAAAAGTCACTGATATGTTCAGATCACATAATTTTAATCTTACATCAATCTCAAATCTCTGAAGCTTGAGACTGGGAGCCTTCTTCCCTGGGAGCCTTCTTCCAAAAAATCCACTATCTTTATTCCTCCTCCATGCCACACTATCTGAAAAACATTCCCCAGATGAGAGAAGTTGCTTTATTGCTTTTCATCTCCACCCTTTCCTCTTCTCCAAGAAATCCTCTTACCTGCTGTTTCCCCCCTCATGCAGACGTTCACCCAGACCTTTTCCTTCCAGTATACAGCTGCTCTCCACTGAGCAGTGCACAAACTGGATGTGCTTTCCATGCTCCAGGAGCAGGGTGGTAGCACTAATCCAGTTTATTAAACACCAGCTCTCCCAAACTTTCCCCTGCCTGTGTTTTGGCTGCAATTAGGGTTATTTTTCATTTGTGTCTCATCTTTGTTCAACAAAAATAGGTCTACAACTTATAAAAATGTTCTTGCTCCTTAAAATACTTAGTAGGAAAGAAAATTGTTTCCCATTCAACTGCACTCATTACCTATGCTTTTTTTCTGAAGGTATCTCCATGAAGAGAAGCCAAACCACATTTTTCCAAGTGAAAACTGCCAGTCTGAATTTAGGTTAAAGTCTACATCCATTGCAATGGGAAGATTCACAGCATCCCAGCAAATTACTCAAATGAGGGGTGTAAGCAGCCTGCACTGGCACCCTGAACCCTCTCCACACAACCAGAACACCACCACTTCACTATGGCTCTGTGGCAGTAAAGCCATTTTAAATCACAGGTATAGCCAAGATCTATTAAGGCAGAACTGTGGTAGATCACATGCAAGTTTAGTTTCTCTCCATGTGTCCTCAGGAAATGTGTTAATTGCTCACAGCTCTAACACAGATTTTCAATACATCTGCACGTACACTGAGGGGAAGATCTGATTCTTTTCAGAGCATAATTGAGGGATATTCAGTATATTTCAGCATTGTGGCTTTACCCTTTCTCAAGCCTCCTTCTACTAAACACAATTTTTCTCCCACTGGCTGGACTGGATCCCGGGTACCCACCCATCACTCTGCCGCTCACTCACACACTTGGCCAGAAAGCTCAGCTGCCCTCAGGGGAATTCCACACAGGGAATTCTGTACCAGGAGAGGCTGGTGAAGGATGAGTGTTAACTCCGTGTCCTGATGAGCAAAATCTGCAGCCCAGCATCTTGAATCCCAACACGTCCTCCCTCCTCCATCACTATCTCAAATCAGTTCTCAATCCAGACACACTGCATCACAAATTGCTGCCACAAATTAGAGTCCGTATTTTTGTAGGCCATCGTAAGAACTGTGACTTGAAGCAATGTGATTCAGGCAAGAATTCAGATGAGCCATTCCTGGGGATTTCCCCAAATCAGAACTGCTTTGCACAGGATTCATTTTGCTCCCAGGACTTTCACAGTGTAGTCAGTTACAAAGACCTGCCTTCCTTTTACCATTGTCACGATATTGCTGTAGTCAAATTTTCTCCAATTAATCTGAGTAGTAGAAATCAGACCTTTTATTTTGCAGCAGGAGAAAAATTTAAAATGTATTCACCTCTGACACATTTAATGCAAATTGTTGCTTAGGTGGAGAGAAGGCCCTGGTGGAGAAAACTCATGCCAGCCCCATCTGTAAGAAGACAGGTCATGCACAACAGCATCCCACAGACCTAAGGCTCTTTATAAGGCATAAACTCACCAATCAAAGCATGCTTTATGTGGAGGACATGCTGCTCTTTTGACCAGGAACTAGCAGGCCCTCACTAGATGGATGAAGAAGAAATTACCAGCTGCTCAGACAACACCAAATCCAAGAGTATACCTTCTTTTAAAAGCCTTTTTCTGTGACTGCATGACAAGCAAAGTTCCTACACTTTGACAACTCGTTCACTTCAGCATGTCAACTTGTAGAGAAAGAGCTGTGGTGGTATTAAATTGGTTTGGAATGGAAGATGTCACCAGAACTGAAGTTTCAAAATGCACCTGAGCAACAGTGCTCTTTTCATCACTGAAAGAGAGAACTGAGAAGAGCTAATGGGGTTTCAAGGAACTAGGAATCACTAAAAGATAATTAGGCAAAACCATTTTTTAAGTCATGACAAACACTGTCACATCCAAGGGAACTGAATTTCACCAGTTGGCATAAGCTTAAACCAAGTATGTTGCACTCCCTTCAGCTTAGTCTTGTGCTTATCAAGCTATCAGTCTGGTCCTTAAACCTGATCCAAAATGCTGAGGGACTCTTCCCTGACAAGTGCTCAGTCAGATGTCTTCATTAATCACAGCTAACAAATATTTTAATTCTGGGACCTCTGGGAGGAAGGGGTGGGGTGGGGCTCTGTGCCTTGTTCCATACCAGGAGATGACAACTGAGATCTGCAGTGCCTGATTAATATTTTATGCTGAGATCCACTGGGTATGCAGGGCAATTCTGGTGGCTTGTTTTGCTCTATGTTTGCTGCAACTCCAATGTTATCCAGCTTAGTGGAACAACAACAAAAAGAGGTTTAATTCCCACAGGACAGCATTGGCTGACCTCTCTCACTGCTTCATGTAATTCAGAGGGAGCAGCCACTAAACTGAAAGTGCTTTGCAACTTTTAAAGGGGAATAAATGGCACCACGGATTTACATATAGATAGCATTTCAGAGAACAATGATGTTGATTTCTTCTGCCTAGCATTTATCTACCAGGTTATCCTGGTAGCCAGAGGATGAGCCTGCAACAGGGCAGTGCTGAATACATATCTCTGTGTCATCACCAACAAGTCACTGCACTGGCATTAAAATAACATTAAAACACAGTGTGGTCAATGGAAAGAGACAATGAAAGCAAAATGTGTAACTTTCAGAACAATCCTACATCTGAGGACCTCACAAAGGCTTTGCAGAAGTCTCTGACCTGATTTTTTAGTGAAAAGAGGACCAATGTGAGATAAAATCTCACATTCTGAGGCCGGGCACAGTGGGGTTTGACCCACACTCAGGAAATCACTGCATCCCAGAGGCCCCAAAGCAGTCCAGATACCACCAACACTGGCAGACAGCAGCCCTACTGCCTTCAGGGGATGCAATAGTAAAGACAGCTGTTCTGTATCAACATGATCTTAACACATCTCAGAAAGCTTTCTGGTTTCATTGCAATATATGGATGGGGTGATTTTTTATTTTATTTCCCTGCTATTCAGAGATCTTTAATAGAATATAACTCAAACCCTCCCATTCTCTTAGGAATAGGAGTGATGTTTGCAATGAGCTCTGTCATAAGAAGGTATGTGTCAGGGAAAGACTGGGATATTTCTAGATCTCCAGTCTCTTTATGCAGCTTAATGCTAATGAAAGGAAACCATTTTTTGCACACAGTGAAAGGGAACAGATGGTGTCACAGTTCTGCTGTGGAATTTAAGCAGAGTGACAACCTATACAGCAGATCATCATCATGGGTGAAACTCTCTTAGGTAGTCGCATGGAGGGTTTGTTTGTTTTTTTATCTACTTATTACCATCCAAAATCTTGAAAAGCTTTTTCTTTCCTTTTTTTTTTTTTCAATTGAAAGAAAATGGTATGATAACCTCACCATCCTACAAAATGCCAGAAGACACATGAAGACCAGTATTTCAAACACACTGTGAAGGGACAGCTGAAACACAGCACCTCAGATTGCAAACTGGCTTTCCAATCATGTATCCATCCAGACAGCAGTTGCTGGTGAGGAAACCAATGAGGGCTTAAAAATGACACCATCAAGCTGAAAATCACTGCTCTGTCTGAAAACTGGTCCTAGCTTTAATTATGCCTGTAAGGCAGATGACAGCAGAAAAGAGATTTTTTTTTTGTTTAATTTTTAATAATTTCATATTTTACACTTTTGGTTTGCAATATTCTATGTGCAGTTCATCTCATTGTTTCATTTCTATGTTCACCTGCTTTCATCTGGGAGAAAAACAAAGGCAAACAAAAAGCAGCTAAAAATCATAGTTGGAAATTTACCCAGAAACTGCAAAATTAAAACTGCCCTTCTATTCAATGATTTGTTGCCGCTGTTTTTTTAAATTGATAGTTGAATTTTTTTGACCTACTGATAACTGAGTCAGACATGTTTTCATGTGCTGATCCTAGCAGAGGCATCTGAATCCCCACAAAGCATCCCCCTCTGGTGAGACAGTCCATAGGCAACCTGAAGTTTCACAATTTTTACTGTTTTCATTCCCTCAGATTCCTTTCAGCTTGTTTCAACTGCCTGCACAAGTATTTTAGAGTGCATACCACTAAAAGCAACAGATGACATGCTCATCCACTCCATAATTCACATTGACAATAGCCAATCTCTGCTCAGCCCATATCCCACAAGAAAAGGGATTAATCAGGCAGCGACATCCTGAACAACAAAGCTCAGGCTGCTGGGTTAGGGTTTAGATCCCTCCAGGAATGGCCTGGACCCACTCCACTCTCTCTGAAACCCTGGAAAATTCTTGCACGATGCCACCCCCATATTCCTGCAGGGAGGAATGATGTGTATCCAAAGGTACCCCATTGGAAGGCTAATTCTAGTTTTTACAATGAGATAGAGAAAATCAGGTTTTAGATACAGGCCATATTGGCACATTGCAATTTGCAACACGCTCGGTTCTGGCTGTGAGGGCCAACAGCAACCAGGCTGTGAAGCTGAATTTATGTGTTCAGGTGTGAGTTTGCAGGGATGAGGCTCTGAGATCCAGGGAAAGCAGAGCAACACAAGCACCCCTGAGCTAAGTGCTCTGGTCTCCAGTGGGAGAGGTGCTCAAGGTACCATGCTCCCCCACATCTATAAAACAGCAGAGCCTGACACTAAGGTCATATATATAAACATAAATGTACATATAAATAGACATATAAATATATATAAATATATAAATAAAAATAAAAATAAAAATAAAAATAAAAATAAAAATAAATATAAATATAAATGAGATGCTCCACCCTCCAGTGCAGGCAACGAACAGCTTAAAATCACCCCCACTTAGCCAGGATCTCGACCCGTATGTATTTGTGGGGATAAAATAGCACTTCCTCAAGCAAAAGGGAATGCCAGGGCTCTCTCAGAGACCTAGCACCTCCCACAACACAGGAGCCATTAATGCCACCACAGCAAACCAGCTGTGACCCCAAAAGTGGCAATACTTACAAGAAGGACTGCACATGGATACATTTGGGGCAGAAGCACTTGAAGGGGGGAGATACTCACAGGGAGTGAATTCTAAACTCATTCACAGAAGTTCGTAAGGTGTAACCTGCTCATTAACACGCCTTGCAGGGAGGGACAACACCTCCTAACGCTTCCTTCGAGGAGAAATGGAACACTCGGGGTTTTTAAGGCGTTTCCAGGGCATTTCTCAAATGTGTCAGGTAAAATCACTCCTGTGCTCCAAAGCACCCAGGATTCTGCACCTTGCTGCACAAACGCAACAGCTATTACACAGCAAGTGTGAAGTGAGGGAGCAGAAAGAGAAGAGACTGTCGGTAAATAGGGTTAATCCCTGCAGGTAATTCCCTTTCCGTTAAATTGTGCAGCATTTTCCAGTCTGCAGATTCTCAGTCCCGTTTAACATCTCTCTCACGCTGCGAGCAGACACATCGGAGCTCCCCCCAGCCCAGCGCCCCTTCCCCAAATTCTGCAAAGCTGTTTTTGCAGGCAGCAGCCAGTTCAACTGGAGGCTGCTGGTACTACCCCGGGAAGCTGGAGGGGGGCGGGTGAGCCGCACAAAAGATCTCCACACAAAAGGCCATCCTTTTCATCCTTTTTTCTTCTTCATTTTCTCCAGCTGAGCCATAGCTTTATTTAATCAACACTTAAAAAAATAGATGCAAATGTGGGAGGGGGTAGGGACCGGGACAACACTTATTTTAATACAAAGAATCAAATTCGGTGGGTGAGGGGATGTGGGGATCAGCTCTCATCTTCCCCCTGCTTCCAAACGAGCCCCCTAAGCCGCGTCCCCAGCGCTCACAGAAACCCATGCAGCATGCTACAGATATTTTCCTGGTTTTTTTTTTTTTTTTTTTATTTCCCCCCCCAGGAAGAGACGTAAAGGGCTTGACTCCGTAAGGACAGCGAACATCTTTGCATTCCCAGCAAGACCCGCACGGCACATAATCATATGAAAAACATGGCTGGCTGGTGCATCGACAGATGCAAACGAGAAATACCAGACTTAGCCTTACTCACAGCAAAATTAAACGGGGAGGAGAGGGGGAGAAAGGGAAATAATTGTGGCTGTGTAACATGGCTGCACGATTTTCAAAGGCAGCTTGCAGGGAGCAGCGGAGATGTGTGTCTGCTCCAAAGGGAGCTGTTCCTGCCACCCCTGCAGCACAGCCCGCTCATCCCGCTCTCCATCCCGCGGGCTGGCACCAAAGCCAGGGAACAACTGAAATAGTTTACCTGATCAATGCAACTTCACGGGAGCCGGAGGTAGGGATCCTAGCAGAAATGCAGCAAGGAAGGAAAAAAAAAAATCTGCTTGGATCCTTCTGGCAGTCCACAGCCTCATCTACATGCATCTGAGCGAGCCCTTTCCAGCAGCTGCTTCTTTTATCAAGCCCACAGGCACAGCAAATTAGTCCGGTTAGACAGTTCAGTCAATGTGGGCTATTCAGAGCGTGGCTGCTGCAGGAGCCCAGCTTCTCCTGTCCCCCTGTCCCCGGGTAGGCACCCGCCCACCTCCACATGGCCCTGGATAAACACGGCTCTCACAGCACCCACCGCACGCACCACATGATCCTGGCAATCAGCTCACCGGACCTCTGCTTCGCCCCAGCCTGGGGAAAAAGGCTAAGCTAAGAAAGGCTTCGCTTTAAAGGGAAAAGCTTTCTTTTTCCTTCCCTCTCCACCTTCCCTTCCCCCCCCCTTTCC
>VXAX01007984.1:667077-872893 GCA_013399835.1 Leptocoma aspasia
TCCTTTTTTTGTCCCCCTCCCAACCAAGGAGAAAAAAAAAAAAAACCCACAAAACAAAACTGAACGCTGAACGCAAAGATTTGAAGATGGGTAGTATCTTCCTAATCAGCTCAGTTCGGAAAATGAAGTGTCACTCCCAAATGAAGTGCCATTCAGACTTCTAAAAAGCACAAAGCATCAGACAGAGATCCTGGATAAAGCCTGATACATTCCTGGAGAGTGAGGCTGACCACAGTTAGTGCATCCTTGATCTATACAAAGCCACTGATTTCCATTTTGTTGTTTTAAAGAAGAAAATGTGATAAGCCTTTTTTTTCCTCCTCCTTTCCCCACCATAAAGCATTTTAAAATATTCATATAGGAATAGCCATACACAAACGCACACTGAAATAAAGCACACACTGTGCCATGCTTGGGAGTGGGGACACAGCACACTGGAGGCACGTTCCCCTTAAATACACTCGTGAGTGGCACCCATAGGGTCAAACACGAAGAAGAAACATTTATGAAAGTCATTCAATTTTTCTGTCATTGCACAAAGGAGAGAAGAACTAAGCCCTGTTCTCTCCCCCTGCACTCCAATATATCTTTAAGGACTAACAGTGTCCTTCTTTGTCCCCTCCAACACAGGAAGCAATATGCATATGGAGCTATAAATAAACACACACACACACATATATATCCTATAAAATGCAGCTTCTCATGGTTATCTAAACTCTCTCTTTGCAAAGTAACACAGTTAATTGGAAGAGTTCTCCAAACAATCTGGCTGATCCCTGATGGATGCCTACTTCGTGTCAGCATTTGCACTTAACTAGAAGTTAGTGTAAGCCATCCACATAAAACAAAGGTAAACACTGATAAGGTATTTGATGCTTGAATAAAAGCAGGTTTATCCAAAAACGGGTTAATAGAAACACGCTGTGGCATCACATCACCCAGCTGTGTAGATGGGTTAAAATCCTGGCTCTTGGAGCCATCACACACAAACCACAAACACAAAACTCCATAAAACCTTCTTCCTTTTCTGAAACGGGAAAGGAACTTTATGGCTCTGAAAGAGAAGTTTGAACTTACTCCCGAAATTCCTCAGAGGCTTAAGAAAAGAGAAAAGATAATAAAAGGCAGAGGAAGGAAAAAGAATAATAAAGAAACAAACCTCATGCTTCCTATGCCATTCCCACCTTCCTAGTGTTGTAAGGTTGGCAATACCCAAAAGCAAATCAAATGATATTTTAGTCAGGACCACCATCCAAATTTGACTATAGGAAGTAAGAAACATCTCAACAAAGGTAAGACTGAAGTGTGGAAAGCTCTTGGAGCTCTTGTGGAAAGCTATTGGGTTATAAATTAATTTCAAAGTCAGGGGAAGAACTGAATAAAAAAAAATCCATGAACTGGATGAGCAGGGAGCGAGCAGTGTCTTTGACAATCGGGAAAGGTAACGCTGTTCTTCCGCCTGCCTGCAATTTCCAGCCTCAGCAACGCATTGTCATCTTTAATTTGCCCCCGTCTGAACACAAAGGTTTGGTACTGCCCCTCTGCTCATCTCTGCTCACTCATTACCTCTCTTGCCTGAAAGGTGAGAGGAAGCAGGAGGAGGGATGGAAGTCACTTCAGGGCTGCATTACAGAGTATTTAATAAGCTCGGCACGTCACTGTCCCTCATCCCCCAGGGAAGACTGAGCCATGATCCAGGGGAAGGGAGTCCATACTGCCATCAAAGCTGCAGCTGCTGCTCACATGTGTGTGCAGCACCCTGAGGGCAGCACACGGTCTGGGAAGGGTGAGGAACATCCACCCGAGGGTGCTGGGGATAGCTTTAGTCCCAAGGAGTGGAAAGGAAGGACTTCCCCCATACGAGCAGAATCAATGTGTGATTGATTTTGAGAGGTGAAGGATGCTGCAGCCCCCTGGTGATCATCTCTCCAGAGTGTGAACATCTTCACCTTTCCACGCCTTTTCAGCAAGATCCACTGCTCAGCATCTCAGAGCAACTCCAGGTGCCCATAGCAAGGCGCAAAGCCGGTGAAAATTCCAACACCGACAGGAAACTGAATATGCACAATGTAAAAATATGCGGGCCAGACGTGACACTGGCATGGCAAAGTACAGTTGGCTGAAGACCTATTTTTTCAGGCTTAATTAGAATTTAGATAAAAAGCCAAACAGTTCCCCATTATAGTCAATAGGGGCTTGTCATTGTCCTTAATTGGCAGCAGGATGTGGAACATTAGGGGGAAAAAAGGTCCAATTCATCACCTTGAATAGGTGAAAATGAAAGTCCATTCTTTGCTGTCACATTTGATTCCTGAAAGACATATTAGTGTATTGCTAGGATTTAACTTAGTATTTCTTAAAAAATAAATTGAAGCAGGATAAAGTGATTTATAAGACATTTTTCTTCCTGCATATTTGATCACTTGTTAAGGGAATACAATTTAGTTCTCAAAAAAAATCCCCAGATCTTTCTCTCCAGGAATCTCAGCCCCCTGATGCTCAGCATCCCTGAAGCACCCCTGCAGGGCAGCGATGGCTGCAGTGTCGCCATGGAACAGGTGACATATGTGCCTCTCCATTCTTTGTCTCCTGCTGAAATGCTAATGATCACCGGGTAGTCCTGGAGTTGGCCAAGACTCTGTAGAAAGAAACAAAGGGGGGAGGAAAACGTAGAGGCAGTCTTAAAGCAGACTAAAAACTTAACTTCAGAGAAACAGTTGGAGCCCGTATCCACAAGATTCTGTGTTGCAGAAGGAAGAAAAAAACACTCTTTGAAGTTGGCTGGAAGCACAACTGGTTGGTTTCCAACTTCTCTCAGACTCTAATTTGACACTTACTTCTCTATATTTATTGATTTCAGGCAGACAGGAGAGGAAGGAATAATATAAAAGCCTGATCAGTGCAGTACAAAGGTCATAAGATCTCAGGTCATTGCTTCTCCTGTAAGCTGGTCCTTGACATCTGCTCCTGCTAAGCAAGGAATACGTGTGTGTGTCCTTGGAGAGCAAATCTGGCTTTTTACAGAGTACTACACAAAGGTACATGAAGAGGGCACAATTCTGAACAGCAATATTCACTGTCATCTGCAAACTGTAATCAACTATGTGCATTGTTATGCACGGATTTTTCTTCATAGTCATTGATTTTAGGAACAGATATTTAATCTGTTAAAAAGAAACAGGTATTTAACAGATATTTAATCTGCACTGTATAAAACCAGGCCTAAAATTTCAATTAGTTCCTCTGGTACTGAGTGCAGGCAGATAAAATTGTAGAACTATTATCAGCTTAAAAAAACCCAAACAGCAAACGAAACAAAACCCAACCCACACTGTTCTGATATTCCTTCTTACTCTTACATAGAATGTCTGGAAGCACGCACTGTAGTTTGTCTGAACACTATTTTTTAACAGATAAATAATAAAGTATATTTAACAGATAAATAAATAAAGTATATTGAATATGTCTATTGAAAATGTCTAGTTTTGAAAAATATCAATATGAAACTTGGACTTGTACTCTGGTACACTTGTACATCCCACTATGAATTTTTGCTTGTTTTGCAAGAGCAGAAATAGGAAAATTCTTACAGTGTTACAATAATAAGCTCTCATTTTTAAACTTCTCTGTGGATTTGTATAATAAAAATAATGTTTAAAAGGCATCCCCCACGCCATAAAAGTATCACAGTTAAGAGATTCCAATTGATATATAGGAAATGACACTTCTAATATTCACGGAACAGAAACAAAACAACCCTCCTAATGAATTTAACTTTCTGTTAAAGGAAACAGTGCTTTTTGTATTGAATCACAGAAGTGTTTCACCCAAGTAAGGGGTCAATGACTTATATTTTACCAATACACAACCCACAAGCAAATTATGACATGCTGTATTTATCTATACCTGACAATCCCTTTCTTGCCCTTACGAGACAGAGCCCCCTGAAGAGGCTGAGGTCTCCCCCAGAGAATCCACAGACACATTTAGCTTTGATGCTTATAGATGTAAGTAGAATCAATGATGTCCAAAGGATCTTTTAGAGATTTGTCACAGTGTTTATCACTGTATCCCAGCCTCACTCAGACCAAGAGATGCTCTGCACAGTATCATTTCAGGTTGTTTCCCTGCCGTGGAGTGTCTCCTCTTCTCACATCAGGAATGAGCCAAAAAAATGGACTGATCATTTTCCCTGTGCTTAATAGATTCTGGCACAACCTGGCCTCTGCTATAAACAAATAGCCTCAGCACATGAAACCCCTGAAGACTGATTAAAAGTAAGCCTGATTTCATCTGCACTGGTTTCGTGCAGCCATTAATATTGTTAACACACAACCTTTTGTTCTGCATAGCTGGAGGGCAGCTCACATTGCACTCACTGAGGCACCTCTGAAGGTATGTTCACTGCCAGTGACATGTATGATTATGTTAATGGTGCTTAACATTTCTTTAACATAAGGAAAACTGACACCAGTAATGCAGAAATTGATACTTGTGTGTAAAGCAGTGCCATTAAGGTTCAGGGAGGGAAGAGGCCTCGCTGCCAGTGCAGCCACACAGATTTGTACAAGTATGAGGGAAAATCTCCGGGCTGAGATGGACCATTAGGTGATGGACCATAAGCAACTGGCTTGAAACTTTGAAAAAGCTGAGTGCTAAGCACAGCAATGCTGGTTTTGGACAGAAGAAGGTGGAAACACTGGAAATGCTCAGGTGAGCAAAGAAGCACAGAGCCAAGAGAGCATTCCCTGGAGCCCCCGAGACCCCAGGGGAACTTCTACAAATGTCTGCAGTGGAGGGAGGTTTGTACTTTCCTGTGCCTCACATCACTTCCTAGCATTGACTCAGTGTTCTAGGACTGGAAAATGATGTCTGGCTTCATGGCCTGGCAGGATATAGATGCATGTGCACCAACCCCAGTAACAGCCCAGTTAGGGGCTGTTAGTTTCAGACCTGGCTGCTCCCCACTGAGGGAGCTGTACAGATTTACCACAGCTACAGTTCTGGTCCTTGATATTTCTTTACTGGCCTAAGTAAAGGATGATTTGAAGCAAAAACTAGGTGATGCAAACTCTAGGGGAAACCAGGGAGACAAAATGATCAGTGATAATTTTTTTTTCTGCAACACTGAAACAGTAAAATTTAAGTCCAACATTTTTAGAAAGACAGGAGCTGACAAATACAGGAGGAATACAAAGCTGTCCTCAATCCTCCCCCATCTTCATGTCTTCTTTAAAAATAAATAAACAGAAGAATAAAACAAGCATTTAAAAAGTGACAGCCACAACTCACTTTGTCACACACTAGAAGCTCTTCCATCCACAGACCCATGGGAATGCCACCTTCCTCATGTCTACTCCTCCTGATACACTGCTAATGTGACCCAGACTCAGACATGCAGCTGACTGACATCAAAGGACCCACTTGATGCAATTTATTCAAATTTCAACTATTTCGTTTTAATTGCAAAGCTGTGCTGTAGGAGACCAGACTTAAACCTAAACCAGCACAATTCAGATCACAGCCTCCAGTCTGCCCGGGTGAGAAGTCCAGTCAGACCAGCTCCACAATCCCATTCATTTCAGACTGGCATGATGCTTCTAGTCAAGGACACCTGGCAGCAATCTACTCATCTGCACAGACCTCAATGAACAACAACAAAAATTAATAATAATGATAATGATAATTATAAAGCAGCTTGCAATCCTTGTGATCCAGTTGCAGCATATTCTGTCCTTTCAGACCTACATGATCACAAGCAGTGGGAGTTTGGCTCACTCTTGCCAGGTGAGAGCCAGCCCTCTTCCCATAAACACTGCAACCTCTAAGCTGCATTTCCTCAGCCAGGGAGGATCTCTCCTCCTCAGCAGGATTTTGAGACCCTTTGCCCATGAGTGAGGATACCCCCCTGAGCACAGAGCCATTAGGGAGCCCTTTCACTGCCCCTCTCCTCAATTCCTTGTTTCCAGCTGATGGCTCCAACTTCACACCTTGCTCACTAAGTCCACTCAAAGGCCAGGGTTTCCAGGGCAGGTTCAGGGTACAGTGCCACCTTTGCAAACCTGTGCTGTATGTCCCAAATGAGACGTGCCACAAGACACAGCTCAGAGGTTCTGCTGCTCCTTTGTGCCATATGGCCCACCCAAACCTGCCCCCCTCAGCAGCCAGCCCCTCTGCTGTGTCCCCTCTCCTTGCCACAGTTCTGAATGACTCCCATGCCCCCCAACCCCACTGGCCATTGTGTTATGTTTCACACCTGAACTGCTCAGAAGGCACGGGCTTACCACCCACTCCACGTTACTGCAGACAGACAGAGGACCTGCCTGAAACTGGTTCTTTTAATTCTGTCTTAAATTAATATTCTGTGATAGAAGATATTCTTATTAATTGGAACGCCAGAGAGATCAGGCTGATGATTAGAAACCACATGTCTAATTTTTATTAGTTAGAAAAATGCAATATATGTTTATTCTTTCTTTTATTGTTTCAACCTAAAGGTAATTTCCCCCAGTTCTCCCACCAAACATCAAGGACTAAATAGAACTGTTTGCACTTTGGTGAAATAACAAGTAATAGTCAGACCTTAAACAGAGCACAGGGTCGGGAATGCAATATACAAGAAGCAAACAACAGCATTCCTACTTGTTTAAAAAAGACAAGCACAAAGGGACACAGAGGAAGGGAGGTTATTTCCCAAAAATCAAGCAGCCAAACAAGGCTGAGATTTGAAGGTGTGGCTCCCACATGCTGTCAGCTGGGACTGTGTCTGTGCTGGGGAGCCCTGGCTCTGCTCTCCAGCCCAGGAGAATGCAGGAGTGGGATGGGGATGGAGGCATGCACACATGGCCCCTTCCTTATAATGCATCTGGAATCAGCCTCAAATCTCCTCCTGCACCTGGAAATCCTCTGCCTGAATACAAACACATCCCAGCCTCACTGCAGAAGTCTGCAACCATTAATGCCACACACCAGCCTCCCATTAGGCTGCACCCAACAACAAAAATGGATTGATTTTGAATTTAACTTAAAAGTTAACCAAATATCTGTGCACTTGGCAGGAAAATCATCTCCCTCTGGAGCCACTAGACACTCTACACCTCCCCTTTCCAAAAAACCCAAGAAACGACAGTGCTCTGTATCAGCAGCTACACCCAGGATGGTTGTCAGAAGCCAGAACAAGGGAAGGCTGGTAGCTGCCATGCATGTCCTGGCAGGTTGGATCACCAGCAAGTGTCCCAAGAAAGTCAGGGGACAATACTGGCACCCATTTGTGAGGTGGAACACGTGGTCGGTTCAAACAAATGTGAAGTTTCAAGAGATGCAAAAGAGCACAATTTCTGTCACCAAAGCCAGAATTTGCATTGTCTGGATTGCAAAAGGCCAGCCTGGCTGTGCCTCTGTCCCTCCCCTGGTGCAGCTGCAGCCCTGTAGCCCCTTGCAGTTCCCAGTCAGGAGCAGTGAGAGCCTGCAGCAGGATTTGTTTTACAGCCAAGCTACAGACCAGGGCCACTTTCAGGAAGATGCTGTAGTAACAAAGAATAATGAGACTGATTCCTGCTGCAAGGCACCTAGAGCTAAGCAGCAACAATCCTTCACCCGTGACCCATTCTGATATCTGCTGTCAGTCACTGGGGTTGGGAAAACAAGTGTTTGATGTGTGCCATTACTCACCCAGCCCTTGGGAATTGCAAGGCAAGGTTTCCCTCACTGAGAATGGACCAGCAAAGTGCCAAGGGCTCCTCAGCAGGGGGAAGAGAGCTGACACTTCTGCAGAGGGGGCAAAATAAACCTCCTGCCACTTTTCCAGTGTGATTAAATTAGGGCAGATCTATGCCCGTTGTATAGGCGTTTGTCAGATTTATAAACAGTTACATACCATTGGCATTTAAAAATTGAAACTCTTAACGGGCCAACGCTGGAGATCCAGCAGTGAACCCAGAGAAGTTCACACAATGTTTTAAAGGCAAATGCTGTGATCTTTCAATGCACAATAACTGGGAAATAAAATATATGTCACAGCATAAAACTAAGAAGCCTTGCATCTGAACTGAGAAAAAGCAACACAGCAACATAAATTACAGTTATGAATCCCCCTCAAAACACAGGGGAAAATAGTATTTAGAATTTTAAGTGTTATCAATGCCAATAAAGGTAAATTATTTACCTCAGCATGATTTTTAAGCTGACTCTACATCATTTTATAACTATGTGCCTGCTTAAAATTGAAATGTCTTCATGCTTTAGAGGAAAGGCACAGGAAACACAGCATGAGCACCTCCTGTCTGTGGTGGCTCTGATGTGGCAGCTCTGTCCATGGCCTGCAGAGAGTTTGGGAGACTGGACATCACCCTTCTGTGTCCCAGTTTCCTTTTCACACAAACACCTTAAGGACTTTATTTGGTATTGAGCTCATTTGGAAAACCACAATCTACCAGTTCCTTGTACCAACCCAATTTATTACTCATTTTTCTTTCCTACTGCAAGTACCCAGTTGTTAATTTCAAGGCAAAAAGAGAGGTTTCACACCTGTAAAAGCAGCTGCCTCACAGCACTTGTCTTATCAGAGCAAAGATGAAACCACACACAATGAAACCACACACAAAGATGAAACCACCCTGCAATGAGGATGGGTGGGAAAACAGTTGCCCCATTTCCATCCCAGAGGCCACCCGAGGGACAAGCAACCCAACCTGACCTCCCTCCACAGCTAATCCTGACATTTTCAAAGGCCTCAGGGATGTTGGTACCCAGCTATTAGTACATGAACCCTCATTCCCATGGGCTTTACTGACAGTCTCAGATTTAGTTAACTGCATCTTCTTGAAATATGAAAATGTGTGGGAAGGAACAGTGAGAACTTTTAAAAATTGCAGTACTTTGATCCTAATTAACAGAGTTGACTGAAAGCAAAATATGTAGAGCTAATTTTCACAATATTTTTCCACAATCCCTAGACAGAGCCTTTTTCCTGGCACTGTTTAAATTAATGAAGTAAATATGTTTGCATATTTATCTTTTCATTACATGGAAACAACAACAAGGAAAACAGATTGAACTGATAGCAGAATTCTTCCACTCCAAAGCAGTCTGGATGTGGTTTTTGTTTCAGTTCATACAATGCAACCCAAGTCAAACAAGCAATGCAAGTTCACTGGCCATGTAAGTAATTGGTTTTATCCAACAGAGCTACTACAAAATAACTGCTGTAGGAATTGACCCCTTCATTTTATTTTTGTCTCTGTGAGAGATCCTGAAATGGCTTTGAAGGAAAACAATATCCTTGCTGAAGTCTAAAAAACAAACCGTCATGGGCTGCCCCACATCAGTAATAACAAATACCATGTTTTAAAATATGGCTAATTGACTCAGGCAGTGGAAAAATGGGAAAGGACACACAGATTCATTAGGACTCTTGTATTAACTCCCAAAGAGATATTTTCATTTTTTTGGAATCTGAAGCCTAGAGTCTGCTAACAGAAACTTGAGAGGTCAGTGGCCCCTACACCAGGTTGAAAACCACGGTCTGGTCTGGATTTTACACAAGTGGGATTGGCAGGAACAGGAGAACCAACCTGCAGGACTGAGCTGCAGCTTCAGCAGGCTCTGTGGAGAGAAGACAGCCAGCTTCCACAAGTCCTGCTCAAAGGTACAGGCAGATCCCAGAGTTGGTGGGAGTGGGATGTAGATGATTAATACGTGTGCAGATTAAGCAAGAGCAGAAGCTCAGCCTTGCAAGGATGATAAGCACAGGCAGAAGGCAAGACACCTTCCTTTGGGTTTGAAAATTGTCAGCTTGCCCCACATCTGAGCAGGCTCAGCAGCCCCTATTTACTCCCATGGCACACAGAGGGTGGAAACTCTTATCAGGTCCCTTCAGCCCACACGTGCCCCATAAAATACCCATTACGTGGCTGACCAGGCTTGCTCTGTCCTGGCAGAGAGGGTGAGACAAGACTGCATCTCATGTCAGAAGTCATGTTCTGTCATCCAGCTTTACCTCAACTCTCATGGGTACAATAATTCATTAAAAACCGGATTTTTTTTCTCCAAGGGTCACAAAGGCTAAATAAATGTGATGAATTTCACGCTACTCAATGATTCCTCGTTATGCCTTGATGACTGTATCAATTGCCATTACAAATGCTGAGCAGCCAGGACTGAAGTGATAATTAAAAAGGCAAATCATACCAGGCAGTTGTTCCTCTGTTACCACAGAGCAAAGCCTTTTTGCAGCATCGATTACCTGTACTGGTACAAAACACCCTGTGGAAACCCAGATTTCAGAAACTACAGGAGAAAAAACCATAAAGAGTAAAGAACTATTATTATCCCCCCTCCATCAGTGCATATTACAGAAGTAATGAGCATGCAGACTTACTAACTTTTTGTCTACCTGAAGAAAAAGTACACATGACACTTTCAACCCCGATGATGGCATTTCAACCACGAAATTTTCCTCTGTTTTCAAGTCTGTGATGCAAGAGAGAGAGACTTTGCTTTTGTGAAGCTTTTGCTTCCTCTGCTGTACAGCTTTCATTTTGCTTTTTTTTTTTTTTTCATTCTTTGGTACTTTGGAGGTGAAACTACTGATAAACCATTTCTGTCTTCCCTCCTGCATGGCACTACGCAGATATCAGCTATACCACAATGCACAAAAGACAAAAAAACCCCAAACCCTTCCATGCTTCTCATTTTGTTTCTGGTCTATCAGTTCCCAATATTTTGGGGTTTTTTGACAATGTAGTTTGCTTTTATTTTTCAGAATGTGAATAAGCAAGATCATTTAGGTGACACTGTGGTAAACAGTGGTAACTACAAATGGTAATTATAAATAGTAACTACAAAATCCCGTGTAAATTTTTTTTGCCACAAAAGTCTAGGAAATAGCACTGGATCTCAAAAGTAAATGTTGTCTATGTGCATAAAAGGGTTTGCTCTTTGAACTGCACTGAGATGACACAGTCATTACTATATGAAAGCCTGAACATTTTCTTCTATTTTGCAACAATTGTCAAGCAAGTGAAAGCTTTATTTGATTTCCATTCACTGAAGACAAGATTTAGTACTCCAGTGGAAAAGGCAGTGTCAGAAGCATTTTAAATTGTAATGCTACCACTTTAACATCTTAAAGGCACTTTTTAGAAGATAAACTCATCTGCCTATGATGACTAAATGACACAGTAATGGAGAAGAGGTAAAGATTTTCTTATGGTAATAAAAGGGAATACTTCACCCAGAGAAAGAAAAGCAGAGAGCTATACACTTCCTAGAAACACTTTCAAGAATCTTTCAAAATAATGGAAAAATAAATATATACATTATATTTACCCACATAGAATCAACCAAGACTGATACAGGACTAGATTTCTGACAGCAACTATCACTTCAGAGACGCAACATTAAAAAAAATAAAAGCAGTCAGCAGAATACCTGATGGAGGAACACAACTCCAGGAAGGAGTCAGCAGGTGATGGCCCTGGGATTGTTGAGGGCTGTTAGCCAATGCTAGCACTCCATCAATTTCCAAAAATACTTAAGTAATATAGCATAAGTATGACATATAGGATGCAGAGAAAAAGCTGTCTCAGGTGAAAGCCCTCCAAGATTAACAGGAAGAAAAACCCCTCAATACAGAAAAGATTAACTTTTATTTTATATTACATGATGGGCAATTCCTTTGATATTGTCATGTCAGCTCACATGTACCAACAGTTCCAACCACCTTAAACCAAAGAAGAATTCGGGGGGGGGGGGGCGGGGGGAACCCTATATATCTGTTAGAATAAACCAGCAAGAAAAGAAACCAACAATATCCATATATCTTGCAAACCATCTGCAGCTTTGGGGCACTGGAAGATGTACTCTCAAATCCCTGCCTGTCTTACAAAGCCAGTCACTACTATTGTTCCCTTGCACTGAAAGTAAGGTTGCTGCCTCTGCCTTGGGATATCAGCCATGTAACAATGACAATTTTCTGGCTTTTGCATCCTTCATTGGGGACATTTCAGAAGGTCCTGCCAAGGCAAAGCTGGGGCACAGCCTCTTGGTGTTACTCACAGTGAGCTGCACTTAGTCACTGGTTGTCATACTGGTATCTTTATTTACACATGTAGCTAAAAAAAGATGATAAGTTGACAAAATCTGTGTCTTTTTCATTCCTGGCTCTGAGGCAGTATCTTGGTTTGGAAGTAAGAAAACCTTGTAGGTGTCTGAGTTTTCTGGGGGAGAGGCAAGAAGAGAATAGTGTTGCTTTTTTTCTGCATTTATGCTGTCAAATCTTACTGGTACATCAACACTGGTGAGTGGCTACATTTTAATTAATAAAGTAGATGCTTTGAATTAATGATGGGAATGGACAAGACTAATTTATCCTGCTAAGACAGCTGACAAAACCTGCAAACATTAGGTTTGGGGGGGTGGAAAGGCTTTGCTGATACAAGACTTCAAGAACAGACACCAAGATTCTCCCTGGATTCACCTCAAACTGGGATTTTCAGACCCAGGGGCAGTTGATCTCTGCTCATCCTGAAACTAAAGGTAAAAGTTCTCTTTCCATTGACTCGGGGAGAAGTGGCCCAAGGATTCTAGCTCAAAATTGTAAGTCCTATGTTCATGTTAAACAATGATCCAATGTTCTTTACTAAAAACTAAATTAACTCCCAGTGCAAGAGCATTAAGTTGCAGCAAGTGCAGCTGCAATAAAGTTCTCAATCTTGACCTTTCTGGAGGTCACAGACACTGCAAAAATGCCAATTCCACATTTTTCTTCAAGAAACAAAAGGTCAAAATTAAGTTAAGGTGCAGTGAAGAGCATGTCTCAATGTATGTGACCCCTCTCCCGTGCCTGCACGCTCCCCAATCCTGATCCTGAAAAGACCTTGTTCCATAGAAATCCATTATATCAGTGCAGTTAAACTTAATAGTGTCATAAAGCCAGGGAGCATCTGGAGGTATTGATAAGGTTTCCATTTATGGACACATTGGTGAGGAAATTGCTGTTTTCTTTTACATAATGATGCAGCTATTATGGATTAGGGGAGGATGGGCCTGGGGGCTTTTTTTCTCTCAGTTTAATGGTTTTC
Organism: Leptocoma aspasia; assembly: GCA_013399835.1. Lineage (NCBI taxonomy): Eukaryota > Metazoa > Chordata > Aves > Passeriformes > Nectariniidae > Leptocoma > Leptocoma aspasia. The sequence goes on from VXAX01007984.1 coordinate 680,160, forward strand.
TATCCCTTTAGTCAAACATAGATGTGAGATCACTGGTACTGAATTTCTCCCAGTTTTTATCTTGAAATATGGTATATAAGGAAGGTTTCTCATCGGTTCAACAGCTTGTCTTATCCTGATGCATTGGAATAAAGAGAAAGCTCACTTGGGCCATATGTTTCAGTTGTTCCTCTCACTCCCCCGCTGTCTTTCCACACATACCATGACCGTGGACAACCTCTCCTTAAGTGGGCAAACAAATGGTTTAACTCAGATTTGCACAGTGTTTTCTGACTTGTGTGGGCTCCAGGATCCAACTCAGCTTTATCATTTCAGGCAAACATATTTCTGACTGACACAGTGGTAATTAGAGCAGCTCGATTTCATTAGATTGATGACAGATTAAAGGGCAGGATCTCAACCAGCAGAAATTGGTTGGTGTTGCTACCCTGAAATCCATGGTGTTGTGCTGATCTATGCCAGCTGAGAGTGTGGCCCCAAGTCTTTACATTGTTTTGTGCCCCCTTACAAAACAAGATTTTAAAAATTAAATGTTTTCAAGCCTGCATGTGTGGTCCCTAATCTACTTGCCCAGTGTAGAACTCAATAACATTCTTGAATTCAGTTTCCACTTCAAATTGCCTGTGCCATCAAATCATTCATATCATCAAAACAACATAAATGAACTTAAGAGGAACCTTTTCATCCCTATACAATGAACAGAAAAACAAAAAGCAACATCTTAATTTTCTGGGACCTCTATAGCCCTCTATAGTGGACCTGGACTGTCTGTCCCTTATCCACAACTGAAACTGTTCAGAATGTGTTTCCTTTCTATCTTGCACCCCAATCATGTGAATTAACTATAGGCCAAACCAGTGCTGATTTCCAGTGAGGCAAAACACAGACCCAAAGAGCTCAGATCCAAGATCCACTCCCACAAAGCCTTATTTAAGCAGCATCCCAACATAAGCACCACAATCTCAATGACTGAAAGCCTACCAATGGGGATCTCCAAAACAACATTATCTCAGGAGAGAACTGGCATTCCTAACCCCGAGGAAAATCCTGAATTAAAGGGAGGCCTCACCTCCATACTGGATCTTGTGGCCCATCACTTTGCTTTTATTAGAAGCTTTTCAATGGGCAACAGTTACCCACACAGCAAACCTCACTCTTTATCCAGGTGACAGTAAGATGCCCAGTGATGTGTCAGAGACTCCCCCAGCCTGTCCCCACAGGGGCAGGTGACCTGGATGTGCAAAAGGGATAAGTGAAAAGGGGCCTTTTACATCAGGTGGGCCCATGGCTGTTATTACAACCAGGGACATTAGCAAATCTCATCAAGCACTCATCACTTCATGCCAGAGGTGAGCTGCATTTGGTTTCATCAGGGAAAGAAAAGAGGATAAAAATCCATTAAAATGAACCAGCTGTAAGAGGCCATTGAGACTATCCCATTTATTTGAAGTAGACTTTGTATCACAAAACATTTCAAGAGCTTTCTGATGTTTGGCCTATTTTTAAAAACTTTCAGTTAGTCATAGATGAACCTCAAAATATTCAGTGGCTTGATATGAATAAATATGCTTATTCAAGCCTGTGACCTGACATTAAAAAAAGCTGCAGTGATTTATGCCAGCTGAGAAGGTTAAATTAGGGGATGGCCTCTCTTGTGATGCAGGAGGAATTTTTCCTGTTACGACTCAAGTTTAGAACAATCCAAAAGAAAGAATCTTTGCCACATGAAAAAAACACTCTTATAATTCAGTCTGATCTCTCTAGACAAGCAAAGAATGTTTCACCCAGTAATACCTCCACCATGGCTGTAGTTTCTACTTTAACAACACAGTACATTTTAAGATGATATTTAAAGCATTTGGATGTCTAAAAGACTGGAAGAATCCAACCCCATTCTTTTAGAAGTTTGTCAGGACCTAGTTTGTATGTAGCAATGCTATAAAACAAAGCCAAGATACTTAATTCTTTCAAGGGAGGCAAGAGGAGGCTGTCTTTGCTCCTTTAAATCTCTAGCTCTGTACTGCAAATTGCTATTTACAAGGCTGAAGTATTTCCAGAGTGAGGAGTGCTGTCCTGAGGGGTCAGTGCAGCAGTTCTTTACACAAATAACCACATGTATACCTCAAAGAAGCATTGCCCATCAAATTAGTAACACAACAAATAAGCAAATTAAAGCCCAAGTGATGAGCACACTTTAAAAATTAAGTGACTGATTAACCCCCAAGTCAGAGGATGCTCATCTCCTGGAACAACTCAGGAAATTTGGTAGCAAGTGGTTTAAACTGAACTGGAAGGCTGGTGAGTGTCCACTATACAGCAACACCAGAGCTGAAACTGCTCCTCCTTCCAAAGCTTCATCCACAGCCACAAAAAAGCAGCAAAGCCCCGACCCAGTGCTCACCACAGCATCAGTGGGACCAGGCCACGGGCAGGTGCTCTCCGTCACACCCAGAGAACACAACTGCTCCCTCTCAAGCTCCAAAACAAGAATTCAGACAATTTATAGTTGGAAAACTCATACCTGGAATGCATCAGGGCTGTAAAGCCAACATTTCCCCCTTGGTTGTCCACATGAAGCCATTTGTAAGGCCACTAGAAAAATACTAAGGGCTAAAATTGCAGCTCTGTTCATTCCAAAACAAGTTTCCACAAGCTCACCATAGCTATTCCATTTTCAGTGTCTCCTGCCCAATAAAAGACAGGTTTGAAACACCAAAAAGACACCTGTCTAAATTAAAAATTAACTGCTTGTAGACCTACATACAAATTAACTATTTTTTTTGGCAAAAAATGGGATTTCTGGCCACAGTTCTGTAACTTGCAAATGTTTTAACTGATTGGGGTATTTAGTCGAACATTTTTATTTGGGCTTACAAATAAATAACACAAATTTTACAGGAACTTCTAAAGATTTCCACAGCCAAAGAATTCTGAAAAGTTTGGCAACTGGTAAGCCTACCAATTAATTTCTTTGGTTTTTTTGAGTTCTGTATTATAAAAATAACAGCTTTATAATAATTTAAATCATTATCATGTGGCTGGCCATATGAATACTGAGCTGTGTATTGCAGTGCATTAGTTTCTTCCAGCTGGGTGATGGACAGAGCTGGAAAAAAAACCAGTTTGCTGTTTGATGTTGCCACATCGATATTGCAAAGAAAAAAATAAATGGTGAGCATGAACAACTTGGCCTAATGCATTGGAAAGCAGACTTTCCCCCAAAATGCTCTGCTTTTATTGATTTTGAGAATGAAAGCATTGACTTCCACAGCTTTTTCTTTCCATGATTTTGATGATCCCATCATGGTGACAATGCCATGAGTTCATCCTCCTAATTTTGTGCACACAGGTGGGCTTTTACTGGAATTAAGGTCTGAGTATTGAGAACACCCTGTGGTGTTTCCAGCAAGATTTCACCCTGCACTTTGGATGTTGCTACAAAAAAAACCTATATGTTTGCTAGTTTTCATTACATTTTTTTTTAGATTTTCAATTTATTAGTCAAATTTTTCAAACATCCAGCATTCTGGTAATCAGGAAATATATCACCAAGGCTGAGTGCACATGGGCAGACAAATGGGGCATTATTTTCTGTCTTCTTTTTAACTTCAGTATTATACTCTTGACTTATTGTGGTATCATTTTTGTTTCCCAGTTTCCAAGTAAGCCATTAGACTATTTAATAAGGCTTGCTATTTAGAAAAGCCAATTTAGGTGATGATTAGCTACTGAACGTATTGTAAAAAACATAAAAAGCACATAGGCATGATTTAAATGTGAAGTCCCATTTTGGTGTTAAACCACTCAGCTTCCATTTGACAGCACAAAACTCAGCTACAAAAATTAGCCTTTATCTATAATTATACACATGTATTTACCAAAAAATAAATATTTTGAAAGATATTTTCTGGGAAAACAATCTTGAGACAAAACAATGAGGCATTCATCACAGCCTCTGCCTTGTTCAAAGTAGGTAAAAATGGTATTTTGAGGTAAAATTCCCAGGCAAATTGCATACAGCACAGCTGCTTTAGAATTTGCAGGCTTCTTTTTTTGCGAGAGCTCTCTATCCTTTCCTCTCAGGAAACAGATAAACATTTGAACTTAATGGCCATGAAAATGATGTGGCCAGAAGCATCTACACTGCTGAGAACTTAATGCTACATTGCCTAAGCAACTCTGAGTCCCAAAGACACAAGTGGCATTCACAGCCATCACTGGCTTTACTTAATTCTATTTTTGACCAGCCCTTCTTTTGTTTCAATTCTCTCTTCTTTCTTTTTATACATTTCCAGTGGCACACAAAGCTTCCATGCAGCCTCAACACAGGCCTGGTTTTAGTATGACACTCCAAAGTGGAACAGTCCTTTTTAATTTTAGCTTTAACAATGAAAGTCAGATTTCCAAAGCTGCATCTACAACACAATATTTTGCCAAGTGAATATATTTTCCCCCTTCCTTCTAAAGGCAGCACCATAAAAGCTGCATTTTAATAATTACATAGTGCTTTTCATCCAACGATCCCAAAGAGCTTTAAAAAAGGAGCGTATCATTAGCCTCAACTTACAATGGGAGAAAATAAGGCAGAGAGGGATAAATCCACACCATTATTTGCATTTTTGGGGGAGTATGAGGATCTGTAATTAGATATTAGGAACAAGTTCTTTGCTGAAAGGGTAGTCAGACACTGGAACAGGCTGCCTGGGGAAGTGATGGAATCACCACACCTGGAAGTGTGGGGAAGGTTCTGTGCACTGACCACTGCCCTGGGGGCCCAGCACAGCCTGATGCACTGGAAAATCAAAAATCTCCTAGAGAATGGACTGATGGCAGCTGGGCAAAAAAGCCTACTGCAAGCGTAGTGCTGCCTTTCTTCTCCTGCACTCTCACCTTTTTGAGGAAGATTAGAGATCAGCAATTAAAGCAGCCAAGCAGCGAGGGTGCAGCAGGCACCGGCTGCAAATAACTTGCCATGGTCATTGTTACTGGGGGTCAGCTGCAGAATGTTGGAAAGTTGGACTGAGAGATTTAATATCAGGTGGCATTTAAGCTGCTGACAGCCTTTTAAACCCACTGTGTTGTAGGATGCTGGCACTTAATTACTGAGATGTTATCAGACCTCACAGCCAGCGCAGTGTGGGATGTATGGGCTTGCAAGCAGAGCCCAACAGACCTTTTTTAATAAAACTTTAAGCTAGAGGAGCTTTGAATATAGGAACCATTTTAGTCCTATTGCTGCACATAGTTTGGGCAGTCTGTAGCTGTGCCAAACAGCAGCAGAGACCAAAGGAGCATCCACACCAGCTCCTGCAGCATTTTTTCAGAAATCAGGATTATTCCTTGCTGTTGCTTCATGTAGTATTTTGAAATTTATCTTTTTATTTTTTTACCCTCTTTTTCTTGAAATCCAGCCAACCCCTAGTAAAATAGCTCCTCAGAGGGCAAAAACAATTGTGTGGGTTGAGACAAGCTGTGGAAGGATATGCAGAAGGTCATTCACTGCACCCAGCCATAACATGCTCCTGTTAACAGTGCATGTGGTAACCTAGATCAGGTCATTTTCTCAATACCCACTTTTTTTTTTTTTAGCTAGATGAGCCCATAGCATGCAGAGATGAAGATGGCCAATGTCAAAGGCATTGAGAATACACAGAGATCCACCAGCTTAGACCAACACCCGTTGGCCCATTGCTCAGCTGGGCACCAGACCATCAGCTCCCACCACTCACTGCCAACCCTCGCTGCACAAAGATGGGGTTTGGCAAATCTGACTGCTACAAATCACAGAACCAAAACTGGCAGGCTCTGAGCACCTCTGCTTCTTATTGCCTGGATGCATCCAAGTAAAATCAGACCAAGTCAAACTGGGACAAGGTGTGTGAATCAAAGGAGAAAAAGCAGAAGGTTTTAACCCAACCATGCTTTCTATTTCAGTGAGGAGAGACCACAAGTTCTTGAAGTACAGTGAATGCTGTCTGTAGAAAGAAGTTCAAGTACCAAGGGGATGGTCAGCAACACAAAATAACTAGACTACAAAAATTAATAGTGTCAGGCTTATTTGAATGTGTATTTGTAAAATGCATTTAAAATAAGGAACCCCTGAGGGAAAACTATGAAAAAAAAATGTAATTAGATATGAGGCCAGGAGAGACACCAAAGGAGTGTGAGATTTCTTCCACTCCACCCAAGAATATCCAAGGAATATAGTTCCAAAGCACAAGGCACAAGAGCAATTGTTTGTTCAGGTGCTGGTCACAGCCCCGTTAGTTTGGTTGCTGTAACACTACTACAAACCTCAAGTAGCACCAGCAAGGGCAGCTGCTGACCACCAAATGGCAAATAGAAATATTTAAAAATGTGTTGTAGACAGATGACCAGAAGAAATCAAGTTACTACTTGCCATGCAACAAAAACAGAGCACCCCAGTACTCAAGCAGAAGTCAAGCTTCTAAACAGCAAAAGTTTTAAGATTTTAAACTAACCCCTTTCATTTTGCCTTTGCTCAGGGCAAGGAGGACAGACATGGCTCCAGTGGCTCATTAAGCCATTCCAGCCCAAGCACTTTGCTTTGCAAAGATATCCTTATTTTCTGCCACTGTTTGTTTGGATAAACCCATTCTGTGTCGGAAGTGCTGATGTTTGGAACGAACGTTGAGAGCAAATTTGTTAAGCTCAATGAATATGGAGAAGAATTGAGTAGATTTGATACACTGAAAAAGGAGAAAAGGGATCAGAGAACAGTCACCATAAAACCTCATTATGAAAGCACCCACAAGAGTCATTGGTTTGCACTATTACTATATAAAGATTTTTTGTTATAGTGGGGATATCTGAAATAGTGCAGTGGGACACATTTTAACTTTACAAAGAATGTTACAACAGGCAACTATTTAATAAGGCTGCTAGAGGATGAGGCCAGGAGGTAATTCACCAGGAGTGAGGCACTTTTAAATATTTCACTAAAAGAACACACTGAGATAATAATATCTCATTTATCAGCTTGCCCTTCAAGATGCTATAGCTCTAGTATCTCTTTTACAGTGAAACAGACCTTTTATTAGAGAAAGGTCCTCCAATTTAAAGACCTCCCCATGGTGCCAGTGGACCATTTGCAGCTAGAGATGCAAAGAGTTCTACATAAGAAAGCAACTTTTGGGCAGCATTCAAATCTCCCCTTGCTTGAAAGTGCAAGCTTCGTGTGTACCAGATACAGCCAGCAGCAACTCCTGAAAAGCCACTTCACAAACTCCATTATCAGCTTCTGCTTTCAGAGATTCCCATTTTCATTCCCCAAACTTTAAATACTGTGGGTAAAATCTCCCACAGCTGTTCTCTGACCTGCCTTAAGAGCTTCAGGGCAGGGGTTTGGGAGGAAGGTAGACCTTTGAAATGTTGGGGTGTTCCTTTTCTCCTCCCTGCCTTTTAAAGAACACTACAACAGTAAACAAGGGGAAAAAAAGCAAGCCTGCTAAAATACAGTCTCCAAAATACAGCACTTCTGAGCTACCGAAGCCTGCAGTTCAGGTTGCTCAGACAGTTTTTGTTTCTCTTTCTTCCTGGAGGTATTTCTCAAGAACTTTTCCATCCTGAAGTCAGACCTTCTTCTTTCCCTTATAAAAGCCATTTCTCACTTCACTTAGGGAGCAGCAGAGAGTAACAAATGAGGCAGAGGGTTATCAGAAGGAGAAAGCAAGCCTGAGCAAGAGGAAAGCTCCTATGTTACATATCTATTTGACAAGACTTGCCCAGATAATGGCAAATATGATGTGTAAAATGTTCAAATTATGGCAGCATCATTCCTAACCTTGGAACCTCAAATTCTCCACAGGGACAAGTCGAGTCATCCCTCAGGCAGAGTCTGAGCTAGGGAAATGCCTCATAGATGGTGCCCTAGAAGGAATGCCTCAAAACACAAGCCTACCAACACAAAGCTGCATTTTCCAGAAAGGCTTCTGTTGGTATAACAAGCTCCCTAGTGCAGCTAATGGTAACTTTTCGATTTCCTTTTACATAATTTGGAAATTCAAGTCAATCATGCTCAGCTTGTTAGACTTTCCTAGAACTGCTGTGAATCCAGCAATATTCCTTCAATTGTGTAATGGTACATCATTTCAGTTAGGCTGGCAAAGCTCCACGAGCTAGTTTCTCTCCATCTCTTTTCCAGGGACCCTGTTATCCAAACACTGTAGAAACTGTAGAAACTCTGTAGCTCAATGGACATCTTCACCTGCGGAGAAGAAATGGGGTTTGATTCCCCACGCGATGAACTCGCTGATACTGTAACACAGAGCAGCTCGAAATCAAACTGCTCTGCCTTGGAGAAGCAAAAGGAAGATGAATAGAGGTCACTAATATTTAGTCACCAAGACCTTTATAAAAGTCAGAATACTTAGACTGCAATGACCCAGAAAGGCCAGTGAACTAATAAAACAATAGAGTCCATGAAGTATGAGAAAGAGGAAAATGGAAAAAAATTGAAAAGAGTCCATCCAATCAAACAACAACTAAAGGAGCTGATAAGGGGAATTAAATGTGCTGTACCCTAATAACCCAAAGAAAATCTGAAACTTCAAATAATGAGAACAGCAGGGCTCAACCTTTATGTCCCTCAAATCCCATGCAACTAAAGATGAGTTCTTTCTAACGGGTAAGCAGCTGCCTAACAGAGTGATGATAAAACTAGCTCAAGTACTCGTATTCCAGCCTCATGGTGGCTTTCTAAACCCTTTCCAGCTTCCCAGTGGTTTGTCACTGTGAGAATACTTTCTGGGACATTCATCTCCTTTACAAAACATCATCTCATCAGCAGGTAATGTGTGACATCCTCCCTGTCAATCCCAGGAGTGAAAGGAAGGATTTAATGAGCACAGACTCTGAATCACTTCCTGATTAGGACTCAAAATGAGTTGACTTCATCTTCACCAGGAAAAAAATAAATAAATTCAAGTCTTAAAGAAGAAAAGGCAAAGGACAGTTTTAACTCATGCAACAGAAAGGAAATTGATTTCCCTTAAGAGTTTAGGATGACAGATTATCACACGTTAAAACTATTGCCTTGTCAACACCAGGACAATTGTCCACAAAACTGCATTCAATACACATCTTTAACCAGCACTGCATACTCTGCTACAGCCCATTCCCAGCTTCTACTGCTGAAAAGAACTTGGATCTCTCAGTCTAAGCCTCAGGGGATGTCTCAAGCCTCAGGCTCTTGCTGTGGTCCATGCAAGAAACAGAGAAAGAGACTTTTTCCCCCCCAGTCATGTCCCCACTCTTACCAAGGGCTTGCATTGTGGTGCTGAATTGTCAGCATGCCATCACAGCAGTGACACACTGTTCATCACCAGGCAGTGCTGACAGAACTGCATTTCCAACTGCACCTTCTACGTGACTTTTATTCAGCTGCTCCCTATTCATTTAAATGAGCATAAAAAAATCAACACCAGAGAGTTCTCAGTGTGAGCAATAAACCTACCAAAGACTTCTAGAAAGCCTGTGCCCAAAGAAGATGCAAACAGAGGGGGGAAAAGGAGCAAATCTACCTTTTTTCCCCCATTACATCACAATTTCAGTTACAGAGTTCTTTCAGAGCTTTTACCTTTTGTGTGCCTCACTCACACCTTCATATGCATTAACAGGCAGTGTTGTACCCTAATGAAAACAAAACACACAAAAAATCCCCCACAAACAAACTAAAATTTCCAATCTGCAATGGACTGAGTGTTTCCTCAGGCAAACTAAGAAGGTGGTAAACTGCAAATTCCAGGTGGGACACTACCTTTGTTTAGGTAGGCAAAGCAACAAGCTATTTTCTATACAGTGAGTGATATCCACAGCCATATTCCAATTGCTGACAGAATGACATTATTCATCTAGCAGGGTTTTTTTCCCTATTTCAATATGGAACATTTTCAGAAAATATATATTACTAAGTCATTTAGGCACAGCTCACTTAGGGCTGACTTGACACAAATTTATTGGGTAATTGCCTCATTGGCCTTGAACTGCTGGATCAACTATTTTTCTTCTTGGGTTTCATTTTCTTAATGAATCCTTTGAAAATCTATTTAGAAGGAAAAAAAATCAGTCTCTTCCAAGGAAAAGAGTGGGTGTTCATGATATTTTACATCAACTAAATATTTCACAGTTTTTAAGAAAAAGTTTGACTTTAGTTATCATGGACTCTCCTGCTCATGACATCTTGATTTTTGTAGTTAAAAGCAAGTGTAAGCATTTGTATCACACACACCAGGTATATACATCCCATGCAACCATGTCAATATAGGCCATATGGATATTAACATATTTATGCAAATATGCTAATCTGACTATAAGGAGATACAATGTGTGTCCATGGGTAAAATCAGTGGGGGTGGGGAGAATCAACCCAAGGTTAAACTACAATCCTTCCTTCCATAAGCTTTTCTACTAAACCTGAAACATGCTCAAGTAGTAATTCTGAGGTGACACTAACTGACCCAAAGGAAAAGGGTTTTTTTCCCACCAGAAAGGGATAGATTTTGCCAAGCCATATTCCACAGGTAGGTCCGGCAATAAAAAATAAAAATATCACTAGGATAAAAATAGGAAAATCCAGTAACTTTACTTTAGGAGAAGAATATTTACGTATAGCCATCACTGTCAGCTTCATCTCTAATTAATGTGAAATTGTAATAGAAATTCTGTCCAATCTATGTGAATTTGGAAACTTGCTTTAAGCATGTCTTTTCTTCCACATTTGTCTACAGCTGAGATTCCTGCAGACATCCTCACAGTCTGAGCCTGTAAATGCCTCCAGATAGAACTCAACAGACCAAGAATATTTTTCCTACTTCTCCAGGTTTTGTTTTTCAAGTAGAAGAAACTCAACTCTCCTACTAAAGGATGAGAAAAAGGAAGAGTAGAATATTTGATCTCTTATTTTCTAGCAGTCAGCTGTAATTCTACTGTGTACGGAGGAGGGGGGACAGAATCTCACTCATGTGTGCAGGACAGCAACAGCTCAGGATTAGCTGCAGACAGAAAGACCATATAGGATTAACACAGTGAACCAGTCATCATGCTTACCAGAATATTCAAGAGCAAAACATTCAGAGGATTTCAGGACAGGATTTGCAGAATTTGACTGAAAATAGCATCACATTTTGAATAAGCTTTACTGAATACCACAGCACCCAGCACCTTTTGGCTGAAATGACTTGATGTGCATTGATTTTAGAAGCATTTCTCGTGCAACCATGTAAAGACTTGGTGCACTGGGAAGGATGGAAAGCTGGCAGAAAGGTGTCTGTACACAGCTCCAAAGTGCAGGCAAGAGCCTTCCCTGCAGCATAGGAACTTTTAAACAAGTGAAGAAACTCAAGATAAGTGTTGTTACTGTCAGATGCAAAGTCAGGAACCCAACACCATTCAGTCAGCTTCTGCTGCTGAATTAATGGCTTCACTGTTGCTTTTTTTCTTTATGCAACACTGACTGCTATGACAGCCTTACCTGTGCTAGGGGTTCTCAATAATGACAAAGGGGATACACTAAGTTTCATATTTCAGGTTGGATTACCTGCATTAGAAGAGTTTATTAAAAAAATAAAAGGGTTATTGCTGTTATGGCAAAACCTGGCTCTGCAAGACTTCAACAGTAGTGCTCCTAGAACAGCTGCCTGTGCTCCTTCTCACAAATATTACAGCAGTTTCCCTGAAGGAAGTGAAGCATCATTCTTGGATCTGCACAGATCCATCACTGCTTCCATCTGACAGGACTCAGCAGTAGACAAGGATGAGTGGAAAGGAGCAGGCAAAGGAGAAAACCCTCCCTGTGCTTCTGCACCCCCCAGCGCTCCCTCCAGACCAAAGTTCCTCCTTGGTACCATTTCCCACACTGCAGAAGGAGCCACACAACAACAAGCAACAGGTTGACAGCCCAGCCCTGAGCTGAGCCAGCCCCTCTAAGAGAGGAGCCCTTCACACAGACTGCAGCCTCCCAGGCTGAGCCAGCCTTTGCATTTTTTGCTCATTTTTCCTTGGGCACTGCAGAGTAGAAAATAAGGATAATTAACAACATGAAGCTCAAGCTGCTGAACCTGGTAGCTCAATTTAAAAACAAGCTCCATGCCTTCATGCCATGTGGGTGTGCTAGAAGAAGTCTTATGAATTGTCTGTGCAAGCACTGCCTTAAATCTTTTTTGGCTGCCAATTCCAGCTGCTACCCTACAAACCATTCCCATTAACAGGCACACAGACTGATACCCAAGTAGCCAGAGCACAGCAAGGACAGCAAATAGATCACAAGTGATAATGCTGTTGATGTTACACGATACATAACCTAACCCAGCACACCCCACCAGTGCCTGGACAGTGCTCTCCAAGTGCCACTGGCACCCCAAATTGTCACTCCCACATCTGGCCAGTCACTAACAGCCTTTATTCATCTGCAGCCTTGGCCAACCTTTGAGCAGACACATGAGCTTGCCCATATTACACACTCTTAGTTTATTTTTCGACAGCTTTTTTGGCAATTTACACAGCAGCAAACGGTCAAAGGTGCACAACGATCCCAGTTCCTGGTCAGCTTGGCCATTCATCCACAGAAAAGGGATACACAGAAAGGCAGCTGCAATATGTGAAGCTGCTGCAGCCACTGGTCATGCTTTGCCTGAACTGTGGGCAAAACAGGCTGATCACTCTTCATCGCTATTAACCCACTGATACATAAAAATTAATAAATAAAATAATTCAAGCCTTGCTTGCAAATTCCTCTGAAACTCCCAATAAAAAAATAGCAAACCCTTCCCAGTGTAACAGCAGGCACAGATCACCAGCTAAGTTAGCTCTACAGGCAAATATTCCATTTTCACTGAGAGATGCAGTGGGCCATAATATGAATAAGGAACAAAGACCCCTTTCATTCTGCTGATAAATACAGTATAGCATGTCACAAATCACAAGGGGAGCAGACAACACAATGACAGCAATTAAATGGGTGTATTTTTATTAAGAAATACATATAATAATGACTGACTGCGTACACTCTCCCCCTCCCCAACCCTTCAAGAATTAGACTGGCAAACATGGCTGTAAGTGTTTAGGGATGTTTCTTTCTTTTCTATTAGAAGGAAAACTATCTCAAAGGAAGGCTGCATCCAGCCAGTGCAGCAGGGTACACACAGAAGCAGACATAGGTGTTTAGTTTGGATTTATGCATGTTGTACACCTTGTTTATTGCCATTCACACAGCTTCCCCAACTCATCCCCAATCGATGTATTTCTGGAGAAGCTGAGAAAAATATGCCCCCTTTTTAACTCTTTCGCTGCTGAATTCCAGCGGAGACATTCCTGCCTCCCCCTTCCTTGCCCTCCGCCCTGGTGACCCAGATTGCTCTCGGGAGATTCACTTCCCAGCCCTCACACCTGCTTAGTCTGGGGGAATATTCGCAGGAAAAAAGGGTCCTTCTGGCCCTGCTATGCCTTTAAGCTGTGACCAGCCTCTCTGTGCTGTCCCCCTCGTGCTTGCCAGGGCCAGCACAGGGCACTGCTCCTCGTCCAGGCAGTGACCCGGGGCCGGTTCTCGCCTCCCGCTGTCCCTGCGGTTCCAGCCGGGATGAGCGCATCCCTGGCGGGGTCTCCTTCCTGCCCCCTCCCCGGCTGAGCCGCGGGAGAACAATGCGGGGACAGACATTTAGCAACACCTGCTGTACCGCATTAATATGCACAGGGATGTATGGATGTTTTTTCCCATCCAGCACTAAGACCGCATTGTTCGGGGCGATCCATCAGTGGATCGCTCCCCCCCCACCCAGCGCCGGCCCCACAAGCCCCTTTCTGACATGTCCCCTTGTCTCCCAGCCCGGGCTGACGAGCACGTTTAGGAATGCACTTCATTAAATCGGAGCTGCCCCATTCCAACCTGCAATGCGGAGGCAGTACAAAGCCAGCGCCACGCTTCCTCCCGCATTTCTCTCAAAAGCCCCATTGTTCGGCAGGCATCTGGTCCTGATCTCAGCCTATTCGTGCCCATTGACCCCGCTTTTCGCCGCGCACCCGCTCGCCAGCGGGCCTCACGTAAAGCCTGCTGGATGAATTAAAAAGCAGCACTAGCCATCTGTCCTCCCCGGCTGGGCTCGGGCTGCCAGCCCCGCTCCGCAGCTCCTTCCCAGCCCCGCATCCTGCATCCCGCATCCCGACCCGCGGCTCGGGCACCGCTCCGCCAACGCGCACCCAGCCCGGCACATTTGCTGCTTTTCGTTCCTTACGTTAGCATCTAGGAAACAGGGGAGGGGGAAAAAAGGGAGAGAGAATACAACAGAACATTCTCACTTGCCTGAGTCCTTCGAAATTCAAGCACAAATACAAGATTAATCCTTCCTTTGTGAGGTCTTGTCTTTAAGTCGTGGTATGTAATGATCCTCTGAGCACTGCAGCAGAGGGGAATAAAAAATGCAGGGATCATAAGCAGGGGGAGGACAGGGCTTACTTACATCAGGGTTTCTGCCACATGACAATAGGTTTGAGAGGGAAGAATAAGCTGGCAGCGGCAGCTGACAGTGCAAAAGGGAGAATGCAGAAGCCTGCCTTTTATATTATTGGTGACATTTCTAACACATGACAACAATTTCCATCTGTATTTAAGCTGCGAGTGTGAGGAAAAGAGCATTACATCACGACTCCTCTATTCCTAGGGGCTGTGGAATATGTAGGCCAGAGGGATTAAAAAGCACCTGTGTATGCTGGAGATCTGAAACACCACAAGGCAGATTTCCCCCCCTCACTTCTTTCTCCCTCACCCCCTTTTTTTTTTTTTCTCTATCACCTGCACTGAGCTGCTGTTTGAGAATATGCCCAGGGAAGTGCAAAATGGTATTGTCCTAGTTAGCAGGGCTCAGGCATGGGGGAACGATGCAAATATGTGTTTCTGGCTGTGTCTCTCTCTCTGCAGGAGATACAGCACTCATTTCTGCAAGCAATTGGACAGAATACAGAGCATCTTCCTGTTTTCTGCTGTGCTTGTCCCAAGGGCTTGGAGTTTCTCTTAAAGTACCAACTTTCATCTTCCTTTTAAATCTGCAGGGAATTTCAGTGACAGCAGCAACAATGATCCCCCCCCGCCCCCTTTCTTTTACAGCCAACAGATGCCTGTATCTTTTTAAAAGTAAACATCCAGAACAGGGCAAAGATATTTTGGAAAAAGCACTTGACTGCTTCAGAGCCAGCAGGTGTCCGTCTTGGACGCTTTCCACATATCTCACAGGACACGACTGCTTAGATGCAGCTCTGAAATCCTAAGGGACTCCAGCCTTGCAAGGAAACCTGCTCCCCTGCAGCTCCAGGGCTGCTTTGCTGGGGCTGCTGCAGCTGCACTGAGGCAGGCAGGGACATGGGAATCCCGAGGATGGCATGGGAAGCACTGCTGGGGTCGGCACAGGGTGGCGTAGGGCCACTCCTGCCACTGTTCTCGTGGCCCAGTGGGTTCAGCACCAGTTCTGATCTTGGAACAAGCAGAATTCTGACCCCCAGCAGCCGAGAGCCATCGCTGGCAAGGCAGCTCTGTCCAGCTGTGGGCACAGGACACAGCTCACAGCACCTGTGTGACAGGGTCAGGCAAGGGAAAGCGTCATCCTCTCCCAGCACCAAAGCCAGCAGCAAATACAGACACTGCTCTTGCTGACGTAGCCAATCCTCAAAAGTGCTTGAACTAGGTAGGGGCAAAACATCGCTGAGAGCCAGCAACCACTGCATTACCTTTATAGGAGACATGGCCACACACTAACAGGAGATTGGACTGCTTATAAACAGTCTTAAATTTATCTGACATCAGTATTTTCATGAAAACACCATCTGGGCCAAGGTGCTGGCCCATTACATGTCTCTTTTGTAAAAAAAAAAGACAAAAGTTCTTTGCTCAAGATCACCTTCCTGATCTTTCAACACTGGCTTCTTGGAGCACAGACTATTTTTTGGGTATATGTCTGGTAAAATAAAAGCTGCTGTGGGAACTCCAAAGCCTGTGATAATGTTGGGTTTAGAATATTGCACACAGTAAATTTGAAGACTGCAATATGAAAATAAATTACTCTGAATTCCTCGCCCCTCCTCTTCATGTCCACAAAATAAAAAAATCTGCATGAGCCACACTGAAAGTCTCTCAACCAGATGAAACTTCAATGAGACGGTACCTACATGGAACATTCCAGAAAAAAAGCCTCTTTATTAAAAAAAGAAATGGAGCATTTTACTTTAGATTTATTCAGAGATGCAGCTCCCCAGTCATTTATGGAAACTCTTTCATAAGGTTTAGAAGAGGGGAAAATGGAAACAATGAAATTACTTATTTTTAATCTGGGGTTTAAAGGCTTTTTTTCTTTCAAAAAAAAAAGTCCCACACACAAAGAAAGAAATTCAATGCAAACCTCTGTTTCTGTATCATGAAAGCCCATTCCAGTACCAGAGTAATCAATTTCTCAGAGCTTGTGTGGTCTACAGCAAAAGCCAAAGAAGGTATTTAAGTTTATACAGCCTTCAGCATTTTGATGGTTTGCTTTTGAAATACGACATGTTTAAATTTTATATCTTTTTTTACAGTTAGTTATGTCTTGAGAAAACGGTTGCTCTTGATAGAAAAAATAGAAGGAAGGGAGAATAAATGAAATTTAACCTGTTTTTGAGCTGTTTGCCCATTCTAAAATCAGAGTAGTTCAAAGTTGCACCATGAAAAACTATTACAGTTATAATTACAGCTCTCATCATTATATTATACCCAGTCTTAATTTAGCATCAAACACTTCGGCTCACATGAACAGAAAAGAAATACTAAATAAGAGTGGTGCTCCAACACCAAGAGCTTATTACCAGATAAGCATCCACAGAAATTTACAGGAACAGCAAAGCAAATACTTTGTCAGATGTAAGAACTCTCTACCTTTTCTAGAGCTGAAAGTCATAAGCAAATCATAAATCACTTCAGGATGGGGAAAGGAGTCTTTGTCCTTACTGTAACCCCAGCTTCCCACCATGAAAGAAGGGCATCTAGAGACACGATTTTACAGCTGGGATTTAACTCACAGGGTGGAAAAAGTGTGAGATAGAGCGCTCTTGTAGGTACGAACAAACTTCTACAACAGACTTCTCATTCTTTCATCAGTACATTTTGGATCCAATTCACTTACCATGTGGGAACAGCAAATGGGGAACAAACTGTGAATTCAAATAACTGTAAACTCAGCAAGATGTGGAAATAAAACACAGATGGTGCACTTCAGATTAAGGGTCAGCATTTCAGCGTCACTTTCCACTTTTACATTGTGATAGGTGATGTATAACAACCACCTTCTCCCCGAGACAGCACTCTAATCAAAGCATGACTCACTTAGGAAAACAAGAGGCAAGTGATACCTCCTTGGAAGCCTCCTGCCAGTCGAGAGGAGCTAAGGTTACTTGGTTAAGCTGCGGGTTTGCTGCTGGAGGGTTAATGTTTAGGAGTGGAAATTGTCTCCACTAGACAGACGTGGCTGACAAAGGTTCCTCCAGCATTTCCATCTCCCTGCAGGCTGCAGCAGGGCTGCTCTGTGCCCAGTACCCACACGATGCCCTCTTCACCACCTGCACTTCCAGCAAGAGTTTGCAGAGGTTGCTCTGATACCTGTTTGCAAAAGCCAAGAACTCAACCCACTGCTGCCAACACTCCCCAGTGCCAGCCCTTAGAAAGTGCTCAGTCCTAAAACACCTCTGCAGGCCTGCACCCTGCTTGCCTGAACACTGGGTTAGTTTTATTCCCTCAGACCCATTTTGTCCAAAATCTGACAAATGGAACTTAGGATGACTTTATTCTGGCTATGAAGTGTTAGTTGCATGCCCAGGGCCTTCTAGAAAAGGGTTGTCTGCCTGTAAGCACAAGTTCAAAGAAGAAATAAAGGAGTAAGTACAGATTAGATGACAGAAGAGCTGTAAATCTATAGGAGCATGAAATGCCAGATAGAGAGGAGCAGGAGTGATTGTAAGGTGATTATTACCTTCAAAATATGCCGGAGGTTGTTTATCAGATCGGAGTTAATGAGGGAGAAATCTAATAGAACTATAATATTAAATTTACCACTTTAATGGTATCATCAATGTTCTATAATGTGGGCAATTTACTGAATGTCTGTCAGTGTGATTCTCCAGTGTGGTTAGTTACACAGGAGCAGCACGACTGCATCTCATCAGCTTTTCCCTTCCAGACAACACTGGGAATTTTGCAGAGGGTTACTAAGTGAGATAGCAATCTATATCTTTAAATGATGGAAATGCAGAAATGGGGAAGATATTTATGAACATGATGGGATGTTCACACTCCTGGAAGAACTGAGTCCAGCTCTGCCCCACTGTTGAGTCCAGCCTTCCTACTCCTGCACTGCCATGTAGTGTCCTGCTGGGCTTTCCATGACTCTCCCTCACATCTAGCAACACTTGCTGCTCTCCTGAAAACATCCCATATCTGGATTTAGGAAAATTGCTAATAACCTCACTATCCAAGCACATTTTCAGCTCTCCTGTGTTATCCCCCTCTGAACAAAAGAAAACGCTAAAAAACTCACATCCTAGAAAAACATGAACAAAGATGGTAGTAAGGGCTCATAAATCAACACTTGTATGAAAAAGGTCAAAATACCCAGTGTCAAGGTTTTGATTACTAATTCAAAAGACCTGTGAACAGCAGGAGATGGTAATGCTGTGTTTATCAATAGCCATCTCCTCACATATTCAAGGAAGAGTTCATTAAAAGCAGCAGCAGCTTCTTGATGTTGAGCTCCTCCTTCCCTAAGCATCTGCTCCAGACCCTCTGTTCTGAGGTTTGCCAATTCAAATCCCTAATACAGCAAAGATCACCTGCACATTTTTAGCACATGACAAATGTCCCATTATGTAACTTTAAATTTTGGTGCTTGAGTTGCCATGATGGTCTAAGGTAAAAAACAAAGTATGTCTCTAATAAGCCTTTTTCATAGGCCTTTCACCAACATCAACTTCTGTTTACTGTTTTTTCTCCTGGTAAATGAAGTGTTAAACCTGAAGTTCAATGACAAAATGCAGGTAGAGAATGAACGATGAAGTATGAAATACAATTCAAGAGCAGATGATACTTCCAAAAGTCTTTGATGAGGTTTTCCTCCATATTCAGCTGGAAATGACCATGCAAGAAGAACTGCCAGATCACTATTCACCTGATTACTCTGTGGTACACATCTCATTTTGAAGATACATTAGCCTTTTGAAGAGCCATTTATTAAGTGTTTCCATTTAAATAAAGATTTTCACAATCCTCAGTGAAACAGATGTATTCCCTCTTAAATCACTAATTAAGAGCAGTCTGGGACATTAACAAAGCCCTTTAAAAGGAATTCATAGAACTTGTGTCCCCTTTAAATAAATCTGTTCTGGCAATGACCCAGGAATCTTGACTTCATAACTCAAAGCTCTAATTATTCAAGAGAACATCATAAAAAAAGAATACATCTAGACCATTAAGACTAATAAGAAAGATTTATTTTTCCTTCAATAGGGGCAGAACTACAAATATTTGCTCTATTTTTTCTACCCTCTTATTCGCTTGGGGTGGGGGGAAGGAAATCAGTGAAGACAAATTTGCAGAGTTATTCCCAGTAAAGGTACTGGATATGACTCTCCCCAAAGAAAACCAGCTAGCAGAATCTAAACAGCCTCATAAATGATTCCACAGCTAATCACCTCTTTGCTGAAATAAAGACAAAAAGGATTTAGAGGACAAATACAGCACGCTTTATGTGAGAAAGCATGTAATGTTAAAAAAAGGATAACTGTTTGAAGATGAAATGTGACAACTCTGCATCCCCATCAAGCCATCAGGAGCTGGCATCTGCCACTGCCCCCCTGAGCTCAGGGACTGTCACGGTAGCAGGATGTGTGACACAGGAAACTCCTCCTCTACAATCCCACTGGTTCTGCCCACGCTGTATTGCAGGTATCACACTGGACCAGAACAATCCAAGAATAAGTGCAATTTACAGGAGCCCCTTTTAAAATACTGATCTCTTTGGTGGAAAGCACAGGACTTTTGTAGTGGTGAAACCACCAACATGCCCAAGCATAAACATACCCATACAGTGATGGGTGCAGGAGTTAATAATGAAATACCAAATGTGAAGCCCAACTGCAAATGTGAGTGGAAAAGCAGGTTAAAGAACAGCTCCATGTTTAATTTTACCTCATTTTAAAACAATCCTTTTGCTTGGAACACTCATTCTCTTGCTTTATAGCATAATCAATACATTGAAACCCTTGAACAGATGCATGGTGATAGCTGAAAAGAAATCAAACTGCCTAGAAACCTAAAGCTGTGGCACTGCAGCCATCACAAAAGATCTAATCAGGACCCTCGGACATCATATGAAAAAGTATGGCAGGACAGAGCCAGTTTTGAAGTAAATAATGTGGGGTAATTCACCTCCACCCCTTCAGCCTCCAAAGAGCAGTACCTGCTCTCAGGTCTGATTCACTCCCTGCTCTCCCAGACACTCTCACCTTGGAAGCCTTTATGCTATAAAACAAATGCTCAGGCATTGTTTGCACTGCACCTAAATATCCACTGGCAGCTGCTTTGCCGTAGTACAAAGCAACTGCAATGAAAAACCTGCAAAATTAAGTACACTGGGGAGTAACAAAGAAAACAAAGAAAACTGGCCGTGTAATCTCTTCCCACACTCCTTACCCAAACCTCCTTTGGCAAGTGGCATGGGAGAGCACACAAGGCTGAGCTCCTCTGCTTTGTACTGTTCTCTGGTGCCTCATGCAATTCCAACTGGGTGTACAGTGAAACACAAAAAAGCCATTCCTCACAAATGGGGAAGCAGATGGAGCAATATCTGCCATCATAAGTGCTTTTATTTCCAAAATTAAAAAACAAAGCAAACAAACCCACCTCCAAACAATAGTTTCATTGGCACAAAACGTGCTATTGATCTGAAAGGACAGACCAGATGGGAAAAAGGTCCTGAAGTCTTCTAAATTAAACAAAAATGATTGTCTAAAGAAAGGAAATATACTACAGAAATACTGGCCCTGTTGCTCAGAACAGGGTATTTTTCTCTCTTTCAAAAGTGAAAACACATCTGGTTCACTAATTAGTGAATGAATTATATCCTTGAAAACTACAGGGGACACTGCTGCAATTTGGCACTCCCTGGAACACAGGTATAAGGGTTTTCTAAAGCCAGTGGTTATACTCAGGATACAGTCCCTGCTGAAAACACAGGAAAAATCAAATGTGTGTACACTAGCTGGCATGGAAAATATACCTCATATTATACAGAGTTTGATTTATTCACACGCAAGTATTCTTAAGAAAAATTATTTTTACATACTCTGGTATCCATATATTGCAACCCAGTGATAATGGCACTATTTTAAAAGCATTTAAAACTTTTTTCTTAACATAAATCTTGTAGAACAAATAATTATTTTTATGTGTTAGAAGAAAGTCTGCTGCTCCTCATCTTATCAGTGTAGGCCTTCAAATGAATATTTCATGGACCCTGCAACTATTTCTCATTACAAAAGCAGAATTACACCTCTAGGAAGGGAACTGCAAGAAAAGGTACTTGGATAATAAATACATCTGCAGGTCTGGAAAGCTTTTGAGAAGTCAAGAACAATTTGTGTACATAAACTGATGATTTATTGCCTGGGAAGAAAACTAATGTTCACTGTCTGTGATTCTGCTTATCCTTAATAAATACTAGTAACTAAAAATAACTTCAAAATTGTAACTCAAATATCCACACATGTAAAAACATTCATTTGTAACATAAAGGTCTTTATGCTTCACTTCAGCAATTTTTTCGAGTATACTGATACATTTTTATGCTCTCTATTCTAAATGAAAAGAGCCTTCTGTAACCTGGTTTGCATATCCCTTTTATCAATTCATCCTGAAGTTCAGAAATACTTATGGGGGAGCCCAGAGCTACAGGACTTTAAAAACTCCTGGGAAATCACCTGAGTCTGCACATTTGACAGGAGTTTCATCACACCCCAGCCCATTTAGTCTCTCTAGTCCTCCATCACCTGCAGATGATGGTAGTTATGTACAGAACAGCTTACCCAGCTCCTGGAGAAACTAAACTGCCCTTTGGAAATTCAATTATCCATGAAAATCTTGAATTCAGAGAATAAGCTTCAATATGCAGTCTACAACCAGTTACTGAAGTTTGTCCTATCAAAACTGTGAAGTGCTGTTGTTCAATATTATTGGTTTTGCTCAGAAAGGAGACTTCTCCTTTGCACCAGGAGATCACTTGGAATAAAGAAACTTACTCTCAAACTTCCCACTGAACTGTGAGAGCTCGGGACAGCCAGGTGCCTGACTGTTGTTGGCTTTTTCTGAGCCTCCTCACAGGTCACTCAACACTTACAACTATTGATTTTTATCCATTTCTTTCCATTTTGCTCCATGTTCCTCTATAAGACCAACCACAACGGCTGGAGCTAGTGTGCTGTAATTGAGGACAGAGGAACAGATCAAACTCTGGGAAGGTGAGAGAACAGGCAGCAGAGATGAAAGTGGTAAATCTCTAACATTCAGATCTCCAGTCAATTAATCCCAGGACATGTACTTGTTTTGGGGAAGTCAATCAACTGTTGAATGATGACCTCCTGACATTTTAAAAGCCAATTTTGTGAAGAAAAGGGGAAAAATAAAAAGAAGAATGCCACAAAGTGTCTAGTCTGACTTAACTCTAGGCTAGGCACTGTCAGCTTTTCATCTACCATCAAAAAGACCTTGCACCTTCCAGAGCTTTGCTTCTGAAGACTGCAGCCTGGCAAGGAAAGGGATTGCACAGGACTGAAATAGGATTAGCTGTTATTTCAGCCATGTCTGCACCAGGTACACTGCTTTGGCAAGTAAAGGTACAGACACCAGACCCACCATAGCTGCCTCTGCATGTCACACAGGACTGAAACAAGTGGAGAATCAAGTAAATGGGAAAAAACCAAAACAAAATAAAACAACATGCTGAGATAAGCTTTTATGGAAGTATCATCTTTCTGATTCGTCTTGATGCACTTCAAAAAGGAAACTGCTGCCAGGTTGTTGAGTATAAGCAACCAGGACAAATAGCCAGTACTGCATGTTTATGTTAAACAGATATCTTCTGCCATCATTTCAAAAAGAGCAAGACAATCCTGTGTGTTCAGCCTTCTGTGAACAGTGGTGTGGACAGGCTGCTGCATTAGTACCTTAAAGTAAGTTGCTATCACACACCTTTCTCAATAAACACTATTGCACAGATATCCCCAGCAGGGCTGTTTGGAAACACCTATTTAATGGATATAGTCTTACACGAACTTCCAACTAACCACAAATTCCACTGGGTGAATCTTCACATACTACAATCCTGTTTGGGAAAGTCCTGCTCCTAGAAAGAAACACTCTCTGAAAACTAAAGCCAGAATGTCAACACACTGCATCACTGACCCTCAGCCTCCCCCAAATCACACCAAATTCTCTGAGCACAGAGGGACTCAAACGTGGCCCCAGCAAGATGCCTCACACAGTTGATAAACCTTCCCTCTTGCTCTCAAGTGTTTGGGCTGGCAAAATTGAGCTGGAGCAAGTGAAATCCACTCTAGAAATAAGGTGTGGACCAGGTCTTTGCATCAGGCAAAGCACTTCTGGTAGAGGCATGGCCAAGGGGTAATTGTGGAATTGTTGCCATCTCACAATATAGTTCAAGCTCAATGGAGCCATGAACTACCCCAAAACAGAGCATTATTTCTGGTCATCTTCACTAGGCACACCAAAACACAGGAAAAATGTGGTACTTCAAAACAAAAGGAAAAGGGATAGCTAGAGACTGGATCAACACAATACCAATCTGGATGATGTATTGGTGGATTTTTGTCTAGTTTTGACAATGGAAACTACATGCTAGGAATGAAAACAGTAATTCTTCTGAACATCTATG
This sequence comes from Leptocoma aspasia, assembly GCA_013399835.1. Taxonomy (NCBI): domain Eukaryota; kingdom Metazoa; phylum Chordata; class Aves; order Passeriformes; family Nectariniidae; genus Leptocoma; species Leptocoma aspasia. Next base: position 704,129 of record VXAX01007984.1, read on the forward strand.
AGAATAACTTTGCTCAAGTTTTAAAATCCTGATTTTTCTTAAGCAAAAGACAAAAATATTGCAAAGTAAAGGCTTGGCTGAAGTTTACAATGAAATGAAAACCTCAGGAAGAAAGTCAATGAAGTAACAACCCAGTAGTGGTTCATGTGAAGTAAAAGCTAATCCAGTGGTTGACCTACACTAACTCTTCCAAAGATTTATCCATTGCAGCATGGCTTTATAACCACTTATACACCATCCAAATATATAAATTGGTGCCCTGCCTCTCTTCCTTACTCTGTCTTGGTCCTAGCTCATGCTACTGCTCAAGTTGTAAACTCAGAGGAGAATGCCTTGGGTCTGTAAATAAACCCGTGGGCTTGGTGTGACAGGAACAGCACTCGAGACTCATGACAACCAAACTTGGAGACCACCTGGAATCCTGTCACAGCTGTTGTTTACTACAGAGCATTGCAGGAAGAAATCAGCTCAGTGGGGAGCTGGGAGCTGAGGGTGCTGGAGGGGCAGATGGCACCGAGGAGCAGGGGAAGACTTCAGTTTGCAGAAATATGTGTGTGGTTCACCAGCTTACTTCAACAATACTTCACCTTTGGGTCCATTTCAAGGTCCCATTTCTTTATGATAGTTCCCACATTTAGGGATAAAATCCTCTGATCCCTCAGAAAACCATCCTGTGTCACCCATACAGGCAAATGCTCGTATGGCCCCTGGGAGCTGACATCATCACACTCATCCTCAAGGGTTCACCAGAAAATAAATCAAACTCTTAACCAACTCTCCTAGAGAAAAAAAAATCTAAATTATGATTAAGCAATGTGTTATTATCAAAATAAAATATAAAATACAGTAACAAAATAAAAATAAAGAGGTTGAGCCAAAATTCCTGCATCTTTCCTCCCTTCTGCTTGACCTCTGTCTTCTACAAATGCTGCAATGACTTCACTCAGTTCCAGAGCCAAGCACACGATGGGCACAGGGCTGGGTGAGAAACAGAAACCTCCTGGGTTTTCTCACCACCTGTACCAAACCAATCACGGCTCAATCACATGCTATTCTCACCAGAATTTCTGGGCAAGAAGCGGTTAACAGCACCTTTTTGCATTTTGCAGTCACTAATTATCACTTCATTTAGCCCTTTTATTAGTGCAATAAAAAGCAGCTGTCAGGCCAAGCATGCTCAGTCCAAGTGACCTTGTGCTCTTGTTTGTGTTTACCACATAAGCATCAGGGAATTCCATTTTCAAAATATAAGGCTTCATAATCCATTAGCACTAGAGATTGGTCCAGGGCTCTGGATTTACTGGTCACGTGTACCAAGGAATAAAAATATGAGCATACAGCCAGATTAATCCCCAGACCTGTAAAACATCCCAACCCACCATGCAGCAGTCTCATTTCCAAGCCACACGTGAATATTAGCATCATTCTTAAAAGCTACCATTAATACCATCCCCACAGTAAATGAAGCAAAAATTAAATGCTACCTGCCGAACAATTTAGAAAGTGTGGAGACCCACAATAACTAACACCACTTCTCAGGTTTTCCACTTGTTTCATAAGTGAAACATAAGTACTGATATTCTTATTAATACACCAACAACCCACATTCCCCCCCAGCTATTTTGAAAAGGCAGGAATCACTTTCACTGCTCTTAATTTTAAATCAAAAGCAAGTCCGAGCAGCTTAGCTCACCACCAAGTTCAATAAATCAGATAAAAGAATCAATGGAAAGCATTTCAAAATGTAACCTTGGTAACGTGTAAAATGTCTCCCCAGAACTTACACTCATTTGCTTTATTTGCTGTTTTAGGAAATGAAATCTCACACATAGGCAGAAGGGCATTAGTATCACAACACTGCATCTCCCAAGCCTAACACTGCATGTGCTCTCCTGGAAGGCACTTTTTGCAGTATGCCCTAAAAATCTGCAGCCTGCCAAGTTAGGTGATTCAAAAATAATCATATTTCACGTTGACAAAATGGCAAATGGAAGTGTTCGATAGAAAACAACAATCCATATTTATTCTTTATGTCCTTTTATGTTCTTTAAACATAATTTGTTTTGTGTTTTTCACTGATAAAATGAGCATAAATTCAATGGTGTTATAACAGCATCTGCCATTTGAAGAATCAACATTTGTCAGTGTTACCACTCAATTTTAACTGGTCTTACACAGCCCTCCTGCACGCAACACTTAGACTGAAAATGACTACTACTGTGTGTACCACTGTGTGATATTTGTTGGCAAATACTGATTTTTGAGTTGCAACATAATTATTCAATATTTATATAAGTCTACCAGGATAAACAATCTCTGATTAACAACGAGACAGAAAACTACAAATTATTTTGCTGCTTATCTCAGTATCCTGTAACTAAGATGTTTACTTATTCCAGCCTGATCTAAAGGGCATATCATGGTTTCCATAGCTCAGGCAAATTAAGCAAAAAAAGCTTTTTCTTAGAAGAGTGTCCCCTGCCAGCTGGAGAATGTCAAACAGAGGTGCAACAAAGTAGGATCACTCTCCACTCTTTGTATGCCTTCCCAAAATGCCAAGGACAGTCTCATTTTGAGTAATGATTCTGACCTTCTAAGGATCACCATGCTCCAGAATTCTTCGTTTTTCTTCTGGCTGTTTTATTTTTCAATTGGTTTGTTGGTTTTTTGGTGGGTTTTTTTGTTTTGTTTTGCTTGTTTGGTTTTTCTTGTTTTGTTTTGGAGTGTTTTGTTTTGTTTGGGTTTTTTGTCTGGTTTTTTGTTGGTTTTTTGTTGGTTTTGTTTGGTTTTGGTTTTTTGTTTTGTTTTGGGGTGGTTTTTCTTGTTGTGTATTGGGGTTTTTCTTTGTTTTGTTTTGGTTTTTTTTGAGTGAAAATGAGCATTTCTTTCTCAGCTTTGCTAACTCTTGGTTTATCTCCTACATGAATCAAGGACGACCTTCCAACAGTGGCAGATGAATTCAACAATGGCACCCAGCCATAAAATGCTGTTCAATTCTACAAGTTAAACAAGCATCAGAAATAAAGTTCTGCTCAGGAAATAAAAATAGAAGCCTCTTTTTTTATCCATAGGTTTTGAAACCAATAAGCAACATTCACCATTGTGATATTAACACAGACTATTTCCTAAGCCAAGCAATCACTTCATGGCAGTTTTTTTAGGGTTTTTCTCCAAAGCAGGCATCACAAGGCTTGCATCACACCATCAACTGGCTCCAAAAAGGTAATCAGAAAAGCCTCATTCAGAGATGAATCATTTTCCTTTTCAACCCTATCTGCTGTCACACATGAAAGCCTGCCCAAACTGAAAACAGTCTCCCCCACAGCCGTGCACACCGCCACAGCAAGGCTGCCCCAAAAATAAAGATGGAATTCTTTCTGGACCCCAGAGGGAGCCCAGCAGGCCAAGGTTTGTCACTTACAAGGCACAGCGTGGCGATAAAGGTTGTCTCGGATGGTCTGCTGCAGGTCGTGGTCTGGAGACCCCTTCTGAAACCTCTGGTTGAGGTAATGCCTCAGATCTTTGTTCAGCCTGCTCCCTGCAAGGGAAAAACCAGCCATTTATTTATTTCTAAATGCACACAATTACCACTTCCAATTGAGGCAAGTGTTAGATTTCCATTCCGAGCCCCCTAAATTATGGCATGCTGGCTTTATGAGCAGAGGCTCATCTTCCTCTACAAATGGCTAATTACCAAAATAACTTGCTGTAAACAAGAGGTCTCTCTTGTCTCATAATGCATCGTTCTTCCTGTGGTGTTAAACAGATCGTCATTCCTGTTTATCACTTATTTGTCTGAGCAAATGGAGACAGACAGATGATAGGAAAAAGAAGAAAAATAATAAAGGTATTGCTTTTGCAAGTCTCTGGAGGGTGAGCTGGGCAGAGAGACAGAAGACAAAAGCTGCTCCCGTTGGAGCTACTAATAAAGCTGAAGATGGAAAAAAATTCAAACAAGTGCTATACTTTCCACTGGTATCTATCCCAACACACAGCAGGAGTCACAAAAGTGTTGACTTAACAAGTTAAGAGTACCCGAAGTCCTTAAAAACAACAAAAAAATATCCAACACTTTTCACTTAAATCTATTTATTTGCCTGTCCAGGTCTGAATGCCTTCAGAAATGTGAAAGATAAATGAGTTGAAAACAAAACAAAAACAAATGAATGTACAGAAAAAAAGAAAAAGTGAAAAATAAATGTAGCTGTTAATGAACATTGCCAGTTGCTGAATACCAAACCCTTTTTTGTAGAAGAACACAGGAACTGGAGAAACTTAATGAAGTCTTTTCCCAAAAATACTTCCAAGTTTGGAATAACACTGACATTCATTTGACTGAAGAGCAAAAACAGGGATTGAAACTCTTCTCTTCTAAAATGAAAAGAAAAAAAACCACTGGAAAAGCTTCTGAGAAATGCAACCAGGATGATCAAAGCCTGGAGCAGCTGCCACACAAGGACCAAGAGAGGGATGCTGCAGTTTGTTGTGGACATCAGTCTCCAACATGTCCTGAGGTCAGCTGGGGACTGGGCACTGCTTGCCCCTCCCAACACAAGGACTGGGAGACACCAAGGAAAGCTGAGCAGGAGCCTGGCTCAGAACCATCACGGACAGGAGTCCACAGGCTGTGCAGCTCTCCCTGGAGAGCACTGTGGGGGCAAGAAGCTGACTCAGGAGATTCAAGGGGAGATGCAAAAGCACTCGTAAGACAGACCCAGTGGGGGCTGCAGAGTCACAGAATGGTTTGGGTTGGAAGGAACCTTAAAGATGACCTTGTTCCCACACACCTGCCATGGGCAGGGACACCTTCCAGTGGACCAGGTGGCTCAGTGCCCCATCCAACCTGGCCTTGAAAAGAAGAGGGGAAAAAGAAACCCCTTGGGCTTAACATTAATTGCTGGTGGCTGGGAGACCTGGGGAAGAAGTGGGGGAATATCAACTATCTTGCACTTTTCCTCCCCTTTGCCAGGCATCTTATTTATGGCCCCAGCTGGAGCCAAAATCTGGACTACATGGAATTTGGACAGAACCACTGCTTTCACAGTCTTTTATTATTTGCATTATGATTTTTGGGATTGTGAATATGTAATGCAGAGATCATCTCAATACATCTGGACACCGAATGCAGCCTCACAGTTGCAGATTCCTGGCTGGAGCCTCTAGGAATCACTGCAGAGCAAATGAAAAATAATAACACTGCAATGGAGTGCAGTTGGACAGTGGGTCTGGGAGGCAGAAGCAGCACCAGGCAAATGGCAAATGGTGAAATAAGAAAGTGCAAACTGTTACATGACTGTGGGCAGGATAAAACTACTGCAGCCCTGCAGCATTTTACCAGAAATGTTGGTTTAAAAACAAAACTAAACACAAAAAAACCTCACAGTCTGAAGTACTAAGTCAAATTTTAAAAATAATTTTGTGATTTGTATTTAGACCCTCCTGACAGCTTTTTCTTTTAATTAAATATCTTATTGAAGAAAGGCTCAGGCAGCAGGCCCAGTGATTAACAAAAGGAAATTTTTAAAGACCAAGATGCTCATTACAGAAATGAAACAACAAAACTGAAATTAAGGGAGATATAATTGGCTCAAAACACTTTCCTGAGCAACACCCCTCACTCCCAGAGTGAATTATCAACACATTTTCTAACAAATGGTCTCCAGTTATTACACCATAAAATTTGTTTCCCACAGAAGAGGCACTTGGAGGGTTTGGTAGACTTGTGGGATACAGTTTTTCAATATCAGAGCTGACTTTTCCAAACTCCAGATGTTTGATTTCGTACCACATTGTTTTACTCCAGAGGGAGACTGGGCACAAAAAAGAGCATCTGCTGAAATAATAAAGTAATTCTTTATCTTTTAACTAAACAGTCCATATATTACTTTGCAGAGGAGAGAGTAAGACAAGGTAGATTTTCATAGCAAAAAAAAGGGACAAATATGATAAACTGTTTGGGCATAATGCAAGGGCTTGTTCCAGGGAAGAAATTAATGCACAGAACTGCATGTATCACATAAGTAAACCTTCTTCCAAAATACTGTGTGATCCCTGATTCAATGATTTATGTCACAATAATGTCTTGAGGTGAAAAAGCTCTGCTGAGCTAGGGCTTGTTTGACCACAGAATATATGCAATTTAATGATGATATCCTGCTTTTAGCTTCCCTCTGCGCCCATTCCATCTAGCATCTCAGTCTGTTATGGCCCCGCTGGAAAGTTTGGTTATTTGGTTTATGCAGGAGCTGGGATTTCCCAGCTGAGTCATTGAAGCACTAGTTAAAAAGGCACTTGCAAAAACATGGGCTGTAGCAACACTTACACTCACACAAGTGTCCCCTCTGGGGACTCAGAGGCATGCTTATTTCTATTACATTTTTATTTTAGAAGAGAAGGAAGAAGAAGAAGAAAAAAAAAAAAACAGGCAAAAAGAAACCCAACCCCTAAAAAGCTTGCTGAGCTACATTCCTGTTCCTAAATTCCAGGAAAGCCTTGACAGAAATGAAGGCTTCTTGCAGCTCTGATGATCTCAGCTCAGCAGTTGCTGAGGACACAAGCTGTGGGCACAGGCAGGTTCAGGAACCCCCTCCAGTGCATGGCAGAAAGAAAATGAGCTAACACAGAAACTAACTCTATGTAGGAAGCTGCCAAAGGGATCCAGCCTGGAATGTGTTGGATTTTTTACCATTTGAAATGCTTCTCTCTGCTCTGATCTCTTCCAAAAATCTCCCCTGAGCTGAGAGGGCACGGGCCTGACACTGGCTTTATTCAGCAGGTTCCAGTGCTGCACACAAGTTTATAAACTCTGCTATGCCCTTAGTCCAAAATGTACACACCCATTATCTCTGAGAACTTGACAAATATGCCAGTGACATTTAGGCAACCTGCTCTGTGCAAATCTTAGCAGCAAAATTCATTCTGATCCTCGGGGGCATTGCTGGCTTGTGCAAACTCCCTCTGAGGCCAAGCCTCACCTCTGCTGGCTTCTGTCCATGCACCAGCCACTTCCAAAGGATGGGCAGGTGCCCAGAGCCACCTCATTCTACACAAAAATCCTCCCCTTTCTAAGTTTTAAATCCATGTCATTGTGCTCAAGAAAATACTTCCTTCAGAGAGGAGCTGTGTCAACCAGAAGTATATATTGGCCATCAAAACACTCCCCTGTTCTCATGGAGACTGGATTTTACATTTACTCTTTCGAGATTCTTTCTTTTCTTCTCTGCTAAAAGGATGTAAAAAGATCCAACAGTGATAATAGTGGAAGGACAGAAGATGCAAGCCAGGAACAGCAGTTTCCAAAGCAGAGGATACAGGTCTGAAGTCCCAGTGCTCCATTCCTCCTTTGTGCTGATCAGGATATCTTGGAAATTGTTTATTTGCACACAGAAAAATCACCTTGTTATTTCTGTAATGAAAATTAGGCTGATACATCTAGCTTCGATCATCAGACACACGCAAAAGATGAAAAGCTCACTAAAATTTATAGTTCACAAGTAAGATGTTCAAAGATTTTTTTGGTGCTGTTGCAACAGTTTCCTTCCAACAAAATCAATGCCTTTTTTTAATGTGAAGGTACAGTCAGAAAACCAACTTTTCACTGTTTCACTCTTCACAGTACTCCTCCAAATCTGAGATGCTTCCATCTTATTATCTAAATCCTTTGAATGAAACACAGAGCAAAATGGCTGGTTCAATCTATTCGTCTTAATTATTATACTGTAATTTAGAGTACGTCTATCACCCTCCCCAACCATTACATGGTAACATCATTTTAGTGGTAAAAAGAAACCCAAGGGGGAAACATCTCTCATAGCAAAAAATATATTTACTGATATATGGTTTTTTGAGAAACAATAAACTGTCAGGTTTTTGTAGCTCAATGTGTAACTTAGATGGGTTTGTGGTTAATGAAAAATATTGACTGTTTCTAAGCACATTGTTTCCAAACCCACAGTTCTGTCACACATTTGTCCTCCAACAGTTAGCTGACATAAAGTCACCAGGGAAGCTATGCTTTGAACTGTGCTCTGACGCTTGGTGCTAAAATTCCCAGTTTCTGCAGGAAGAAAGCTGCAAGTGGGATCATCTAACACCAACTTTGCTGTGTGAGAACATCACCTCCTGGAGAGCACTCCCACCAGCCAGCAGCAGCACAGACCTGGGGCTCAGAGCCTCTTGCCTTATTGCCACGCTGGCTTCCAGTAGGGAAAGCAGACTGCATAAATGACCAAGCAGAATCTGATTTTTTTCCCAAGAAAAAGCTGAGTGTGAACATTGTGGGGCTGCCAGCACCTTCCTGCCAGCTGGTGGATAGTCTCTGCCAGGACTGTGCAGTGTGTGCATTCTGAAGATGTATTTTAAACTCGTGCTTTATGCGTTTGGAAACTATAATTTCATAGTTTATGTTTATATTAATTACTGCAGCTGTTTGATCCCATTTCTGTTTGAGATGGTCCCAGATAATCCTGATAAACAGCCACACTCTGACAGAGTCTATAGATGCTCGTGCAAAGATGGGTCAGGGTCAGGCCTGGGACACACTGGTCCCTGACCTATATTACACTCCTCTAAGCAGATTACACCAGTATATATCTTTTTTGCTTTACCCTTCTTTAGGAAGGCAACCAATTGCTACATTTACAGTGACTGACAGCACCTGAACTAGAAAAATCTATTTTCCATTTCTGAATTGCAGCAGAATCCCCCTTCTCCTGTCAGATCTCTGTTTAAAGGTGTTTTTAGCAGAGGGATTCTCTGTGGTCAGACAAAGACCATTTCAAAACAACAGGGCCATGAAGCAATGAGAGGTTAAAGGCCTCACTAAAGGGATAAAAGTGCAATAGAGTCATCTGGATTAAGACTCTCTCTCACCACCCTGATGTCTACATTGAGAGGGAAGGATTCAATTTCTTGAAGACACAAAGATTGCACATGTTGGATTTGCAGTATAAACCCCTGATTGTAACGTACTGTCTGTCATCTGAAGATCTCTATCTGAAGGTATTTAACTAATAAGTCATCGTGGTTGGCAGGGTTTTATTTCTGTGCTACAAAATGTAGAACTGCAGATAAGGGGAGGGAAAAAACCCTACAAAAACCAAGCCAAACAAAAAAAAAATCCAAACCCTGCTCGTTTAGAGGCATGAGCAGAGAACTTGCAGCTCATGATTTCTAGAGCAGCCAGTGGACTTGAAATTTCAACTGATTGGCATTACAGGCTGGGGGATTTCACTTGTGCTCCTGCTCTACCCAGTGGAATGCACTCAACACAAACTCATCCATAATTAGAGCCAAAATAGCTCCCCTTAACTATAAAGTGTGTTAACTAAGCTGGTTATGAATCTACGACTCCCTTAAAAACAACGGCCTATTTTAAAAATAAATGTTAAAATATTAATAATGTAACTCAAGACAACTTCTCAATCTGTTGTTAAATCCTTACTATAAAGTGGGGTGTAGACAGGGCTCCTGGGAAACAGAAGACAGTCTTAAAACTTTTCCAACAGCAATGCCAGGGCATCACCACTGTGTCTTACTAATACTTGCCATCAATTTTCCTCAAGTCCTGTTGCAAAGGTGGCCCTGATACTCACACATATATTCTGTTAATGCTTGGAGAGATTAATACTCTATTTCTGGGCAAATTAATAGAATAATTTTCATGGTAAGGTCCAGGAGGCAGCAGCCCATCTTAGAAGGCCAAGTAGATTTTTATCATTTAACAAGACTGCACATCATCATCAAATATTCCTAATCCCAGCAGTTGTTATGGAAATGATAATAGTTTGTGCAATATCGTTTCATCCTGTCCCATCCTTGTCTTCCAGCTGCTGTCCAAAAGTGATTATAAATAATGGGGCTATAAAAGCCATTCAATAATTAGAAGATTCATTGGCCATATGCCAGCAGTGACAAAAGAGAGTGATTTATGTAAGATGAGTCTGTCACATCTGCCAGATCACAGTTTCATTACGCCTGTGGCTTTAAGGTCACAGTTTAGCACTGTTTCAACAGCCATTTGTCAAGGGGGTGCTGGGGAGAAGAGGTGAAATACATCATGGTTTTGTTTGCTTTCCTGTTTTAACTACTGAGTAAATAAGTAAATAAAGTCCAGTACCTACATTTGTTATTTCATGTCTCTTGTGAGGTCAAAGACACAAGAAGGCATTCATCATGGTTGGCCAGAGTTCAAATAAGATCATGAAGGGAAAACATCCCATTTAAAAGCCTTAAGAGTTCAATACAATCTAAGCATGTTCTGTCTTCCAGCCACCCATGAAATGAAGGTACCTTGTAAACACATAACATGTTGGTAAATTAATTGCTACTACATTTTCCTAACACAAGTAAGCTTAAAAACCTTTAATGGTTCATTGTTCTAAAATGATATTTAAACATTGCCATGGGAGTTCAGATTAACAATTAGCATGGCTCAGCAAACACCTAATTTGATCCCAATTCCATTTTCTCATCTTCTTTTCCTCTAAAAAACAAACAAAAAACACCAATGAACTTTTATTGCTGGGTACCAATACTAGTACCATAAAGTCCAGATGTTTAAATGTTCCCCATAAATGCTTCAATAACCTCATCTGCTATTGTCAGTGATTGCTTCCATTCCAATGTGGACAGTCTCTGGTGACAAAAAACTACTGGTCTGAGGGTGCAGACTGGATCTTTGCTGGAAATGCTACACCCAGTACCAACCAATACACTACTTTAATTTGTACCAGCCTCCTAGAACCAGACTGCAGCCAGATGAGCTGCTCAGATCAGAGCCCAGATGCTGCCATCATTCTAACAAGTCCACACCACAACAAAAGCAAAACGACTGCTCACCCTTTGCCAACCTCCTGAAGTAAAACATAAATACTTCCCAATTTTTTTAGAACCTTCTCGGAACAACAAAGCCTCATCCATTGCAAAAGACTTCCAGTGGAAGGAAATTATGATAAGCTGGAGGGTTATGCCATAAAGAATTGCACAAAGTTACAGGATGAGCTACCTGCACAGCAATAAAACCCCACTTTGATGGAGGCAGCCTGGCTGCTGAATCAGCAGTGAGCACTTCAGTGCAGCCACAACTCCTGTCTGGAGAACCAATAACACTTGCTACTTTATTACTGAGAGGACTTCTTAAAATGTTATTTTAGGTGTAAGCTGTGAATCTGAAGGAGATGTATTGACACTCAAAACTTTCAGGTCATGTCCAGAATCAGGAGCAGGCAAGAGCCTTCTTGGCACAGTACCTTTGGTATCACTCTCAATCTGCATGGGTGAGTGAACCAGCACTGAGGTGGTAATTCAGCATTTGCTGCTGCAGAAATGCACTTCACAGATCATAAATCCCTGGTGAAACTCTTCTAAGAGCACGTCACCTCATCTACTGTATTCGCAGGGTGCTCCACTTTATTTTCTGTGCATTAATAGTGATTCATATTTCTACACTAAATTTAAACAAATAGCCTTTCAGCTGAGAAGGGCCAGAAAAACCCACAGAGCTCAGGCATTGAGGTTGAAAAGAAAAAAACATCATTATTTATACACCAGGCCTGAAAATTTTGAACATTTGTGACAAATACGCTTCTGTTGCTTTCAACTGAATTCAGATCAGCAACAATTGCAAATGCAGCAGCAAGCCCAACCTCTCTCCTTTTTTGGCCCCTTCAAGTTTCTGGTGCCCTCAAAGTTTCAGCCCTGAATTTCTTGAGGCTTCTGGAGAAGAAAAGTTCCTTTACCCTCTGACATCTTTGCAGCCCAGGACAATCCTGACCTGGGAGACAGGGAGGCCACACAGCCACGACTGCATCCCAGGAAGGGGAGCCTGCTCTGCCATGGAGAGACAAATCACATCTTTCTACCTCAACAGGATCTGTTTTATTATCTTCTTCCTCAAAATACTGAGGTTTAAGTTTTATTCCTCTTCTTAAATCATGTGATATCATTTGTGTCCATATATAGCATCATGACAGTGCATAAATGATGACATTTCACTGGAGAAAGTGGCAACCATACCTGCCCCAGGTACGCCTAAGGAACAGAAAATTTGATATACCTGAGGCAAAAATATGATAGAACATGCTGCTCAAGCAACAACAGCACATGATGAATAGAAGAGGGAAAAGCAAGGTCAGCAGTATTAATGACTGTTGGCCTTAGACACCTCTAAAACACATTTGAACTGGCCAGGCACAGAGCCTCAGAAACATGATTTGCCTCATGCAGATGGGTGCTGGCAGATGTGGAGCCCACCCCAGTGCTTTGTAGCCATAGTTAATCATGAACTTAGCTAACTAAAGCTGGATTAACCACTCCTACTCTGTTATTGACTCATAGGTTCCCCTATGCCATTTTCAAGAAATGCTACAAGCTCCTTGCTCTTGCCTCAGCTTTCTGTTTTCCTTGTTCACTTTTAAGAATCCACAGACACATGACAAGGAAATTGAGACTGTCAGGTGGTCTCTGGGAATTAAAGTAGAGAAGCAAGGTGAGCTAAGGTGAGAGAAGGGTCCTGCTGGGAAGACAAATGCAGAATATTTTCCTACTAAAATGAAAAATCTCCAAGATAAAACCATAAAACTGATTAACAGCCCACACACAAACTTTGTCGTGTTTTCATAACAAAGCTCAGGAGGTACGTGGACAAAGAACAAAGTAACGCAACATCCTCTGGTCTTGCTTTCAATGCAGTTTGGATTAGTATCGTGCTAAATACTTTATCCAGTTTTGTGGCCAGATCAGTGTTGACCCAGAGTTAACTGGCTGACAATCAAGCTGTAACATTAAAGCTCCATCCATAAATGCCTCTGCTTGGCAGTGACCTTAGACCAAGTGCCCAGAGCAAAGCCTGAGCTCTGCAAAGCTTTAGAGCAAGGCAGACCCAGAGGTGAATGCAGAGACTCTCACTGCTCTGAGCAAGGCATTGAGCCTTGCACACAAAGGCTCTGCTGTGCTGGGGCACTTTGCACTGCCTGTTCCAGCAAGGAACAGCAATGAGGAGGATAAAGCCAACAACAGTGGCAGGAAATGTTGATGTTGCCACGTAGGCTTTAAAAAAAAAAAAACACACACACAAAAAAACCCACCAAAAAAATTAAGAAGAGAAAAAATCTCCTACAGAACTGAAGTGAATGCAGAATGAAATCACTGTAAGAGTGTGCCATGGGATGCAGCCTCTGAAGGATTCAGTGGAGCAGCTCCCACCCTGTCTGCTCTGAGCTTTTCCATCCAGGAACAGACTGAGCTACGTGAGCAGCCCAGGAAAGGCTGCCCAGGAAAGCACAGCCTGCCTGGAGCCACAAAACAGCCTCTGTCACCCACACCCCTCTGTGTGAAGCCACCTGGACAAGGGAGCATTGTCCCTTTCCCTTCACTCTGAAGATGCCAGCAAGCTCTGCCTTTTCTGGGATGCAGAGAGGGCTGGTGGGAGCAGCAGAAGTAGGGCAGGGGGTGAAGAAGGAAGTCTAGCTAAGATAATAAGGATGGGAAAATCAAGCTGAAAAGTGCTTGCAGTGTTTCACTCCAAGGAAAAGACCCATTTCTGGAAATGAGATGCACATCTCTCTATGCCTCCTAAAAGGAGTTGCCATATGTTCTAAAAGTAGGATATAATATTTGAGCTGTAAAAGCCAAATCAGCTTGAGAAACAGACGGCATTACAATGCTTTAGCAGAACAAGCCCCCCATAACAATATGCCAACAAACTCATTTTCTAGAATGGCACTAGGAAAATATTTGCAAAATCTGAAACCTATTCCCTAAATACAGCGTTTGGTTCTTCCAGAATGGGAAAAAAGCGCCACACATATGCCAGAATTGGGGAATTCTAAATAGCTCTTCATATTCTTTCATTTTTTGGCTTGCTTTTCTCTGTAATTTTTGAGTAGTGGGTTTTTTTGGAGCTTTTTCATTTAAATTTGACCTCAAATTTCTTGAGCAGTGATTCTTGTTCCTCCTAGGTTGCTGGAGGGACAAATTCCCACAGCCCAGCCAGGTCACCTCTGAATTTTGATCACAGGGTTATAGTTTTTTTTCTCTTTTTTCCCGGCTCCAGGACACACATCAATATTAACAGCCTAATTTCCAGAGGAACTGAATACATAAAATCTAATGCAGACAGCCTGTGATTGTCAGGCTATAAACACACACTAAATGAAGATATTGTCAGAACACTAGAATTTTGATGCTGTTTTTCAAATTTTTTTTCCCCTCACAAGTATCTCTATCACATACAAAATGTTTGCCTTCTTAGAAGAAACCAGCTGAAAATCATGTGTCCACAGGAAGAAGATCTGTCCAAAGCATGTTCCACCTGCTTTTGCCCATTCTCCAACGTGGTTGGATGACATACCCTCAGGTGCAACAGTGTCTGACCAAAGAAAAATAAATAATTTTTTTCATCTGCAAAATATCCATTTACCAAGTGCTACAGGTTAATTTTCCAACTTGCCCAAGAAATTTCTCAGAACCAAGATTTGCCAAGAAACAAATAAAACCAGAAACAAGACTTGCTGTGGTCTCACCTTAGCAAGAAAAGGTCCTGCTCTCTCTATGTTATTTTCAAAGAGCATAACTCAGCTTAACCTCAGATGGACCTCTTTTTTTTCTTTCTTTTTTAAATATAATTACACATTTATGTACATATAGAATAGATGCCAAACCACTAACGCACAGTACAGAAAGGAAGCACACAGGCAACAATGCTGTGTGATTTAGAAAATCAGGCTCTCAAAGCTGAATATAATTATGAGCTAAATCTGTTGGGAAAAAAACATTTAAATGGAAAAACGTGTATAACAGTTGGGAGCTGCTGAAGCACATTTTACAAGAGGCCCAAAAAGCCACAAAAATTGAGCAAGGAGGTCACACTGGTTTAAAAACAAACCTGGCTTACAGGGAAAGTGACTGCAGCTTTTTTCAGTTTCATGTTGTAGACAAAAGGAAAACAAGATCTAAGCAACTAGACTAGCTCTGCTGAATTATTCTAACTGCAAACACTTTTGTTTTATTTTTATTGTACCACTGGAAGTGTTTTCTGAGGGCTGGAAGATATTCCCCATCCCTGGAAAATATTACATCAACACTGAATGTTTTTCTTGAAAAATCAAGATTAAAGATAAATTGATTTCAACTAGTTCTCTAATGTCCTGAGCCATTACTTGGAAATGTGATTTAGGAAGACAGTGTTGAATAGGCAGTAAAGGATCTGGAAGAATAGGGGAGCCAACAGCAATTTAAAAGAGTTCAGAGCAAAATGATGCAATGAGCTGAATCTTTTGAATTGCTCAGGTGACCAAGAGCCTGGGCAAGTTGAGAAAACCCTCCTGGTAAAAGGGAAGTGTTAACATGGCTATTCTGCTGTAAAAGCAATTCAATACACAGCATTGTGGGCCTCCCTTTTGTTCAGGAAATGGAACTGAAATTCTAAAATCAGATTTTACAGCACTGACACAATGAATGAGTTGGCTGGAGCAAGCAAGAACCATGGCAGTCAATTATGGGTTTTAATAAAGTACCACTACATCTTATTGGCAAAACTCAAAAGTAAAAGTGAGAAGTAACTCTTCTCTTTTGTAACCTTCATGTTGAAGTCTGGTCAAAGGCAACAGCTGAAATATTGAAAAACTCACGTTTAAAACAAAAAACCAAATAACCCGTATAGTGTTGGTCTCTAACATAAATATAATCCTTCATATAAAGCAAGTTTGGCAATAAAAAAATAAAAAGGCATATGAAAAAGCTTACTAGGGTCTGTAACAAACATCTTTGCCCTGGTCACAAGGTCTTGTTTTCTTAATGAGTTTAGGAGTGCCTGTATCATGTTTCTGTCACCCCAACTTTTCCCTCCGAGAAACAAATATGAATATTACAGATGGTAAAACCCACATTTTCTCGAGCAGGAAATAAATGTTTATATGCAGCATATAGCAAAATGTAAATTTCCAGAGACAATAGTTACAAGACTTAGACTTATTAGTGCTGGAATTTTTAATGGAAAACATGTTTTTGGGGATAAGAATTTTAATTACAAAGAAACCGCACACAACTTGCTTCTTTAGATATAAAGCAGAGCAGTTCTGCAGCAGAATAAAAAGGTCTCTTTTGATGAAAATAGAATATTGGAATAAAGAGAGAAACACTCAGCTCGTGTGTATGGCGGGTTAGACGTTTTCCTGGTAATGCTTTTGATCCCAAAATGGCATTTGTCAGAATGGAGACATTCATCAGGAACATGACATTTCTGCAGAAATCAGGCACAGCTCTGACCTCACCCTGCCAGGCTGCCCTGATCCCAGCCACAGCTCCAGGCTCAGTCAGGCAAGCCCTTCTGCCCACATGCTTCTTTTCTTTCCCCTTCTTACAATCCTCAGACAATGCAGGCTGGAGGAATAAGAATCAGCACACCTGTCTAAAGGAGGGGGCTCATGAAAGGCTACCGACACCCAGGCTTGATCTTCCCACTGCAAACAAAAAAAAAGTTAACGAAAGTACCAGAAGGTACAAAAAATTGGTGCCTCCAGAATGAAATTTCACAGATTCTGGTTTGGTAGAAATGAAAATACAAACTTTTTGTGGCAAGTGGGGCTTCCCTTACATAAGCACATCTACTTAGCTGCAGGCATCTTGCACTAAAAACAATTAACTAGAAAATACAAGACTAGAAGTGGGCAAAATAAAAACAATTAACTAGAAAATACAAGACTAGAAGTGGGCAAAATAAAAACAATTAACTAGAAAATACAAGACTAGAAGTGGGCAAAATAAAAACAATTAACTAGAAAATACAAGACCAGAAGTGGGCAAAGTAACAGTTTCTCAGAATTCCAAGTGGAAACATTGGTTTCATTCCCATTACATTACTCTTTCCAGCAGCAGTTTTGGTGGCTTTTCTGTATCTCCACAACAAACACCTTTTGTGAAAGACTAACAGGAAAAGCAGAAATGAAACATTTAATCAAGCTTTGCTGCTGGCTTTGCCACCATGGGATTTTTCCCATTTTACAAGACAAGTAGACCTGACCATGCTTTATGCCCATTTTTACCAGTAACTTCTGGCTCTCCAGATTCACATGGTTTTAACCAATTTGCAATTCTGCATGCTCAAGCAGCAGCTTTACTGTCATTGCCATTAAAACCAACAGCCACTTCATTTTTTATTATATTGATAAGCATTCTTGATGATCCAGCTAAAGACTACAAGAGAGGCAACAGAAAAAAATAAAAATCAGCATTATTTGTCTAAATACCAATTTTTCCTCCTTAAGTTTTTATTCTTTAATTTTGGAGAGCTCTTCTTCAACCTTCTTGTTGGTTTGCTAACAAACATTTTTCAGCCTCACTTAATCAAAAGCATTTGCATGGAGATTCCTAACACTGACTCTGAAATGGAAAGCTCTCATCAGCTTAACCTCAAATTAATTTTATGCTTCTCTCACTTTTGGGAGTGCACAGTCAAAGCTCTGCAAGTTCTGCAAAACTGAGAGAGTTTTTAAGCAACACAGGTACACTGAAGCCCCCATACTCCCTCTGCTACTGAAGGGGAAAAACGAATTGTAGAGGTCTAAACTGATTCAGCAAAAGATGCAAGAGAGCACAGAATGGGCTTTGCATTTCTGCTGAGTGAATGTCACTATGGTTTCTGCTTTTATGCTACTCTGGGATTTCAGAAAACTCTACCTCCAGTCATTAAGTCATCAGGATTTTTTTCTGCTGGCTTAAAAGGACTTTGGGTCATAACCTCCAAGCTTGGCAAGAAAAGGTGTCAGACAAGTAGCATGCAATTGCTATTTATCAAAGGAGCAATCCAGAATAATGCACTGTTCCTTCTGGAACACTGTCCCGCTGCCCCACTTTTAGAGTCTGAACCAGGGCAGATGAACAAAGGAGGAGCTTTGGAAGGCAGGTTGTTTTTAAACAGAATAGAGCATCATGCACAAAGGCATCCAGGAGCCACAGATAAAGAGTTCACAGAGGGGACTCAAAATCCCAAGTCTCCTCCAGACAGGAGCTGGACTACTGTCCCCAGCCTTGGGCTACTCACGCTTCTCTGTTAATAAGCCCCATGGAAACCTTCGGATTCCTAGAAATAAATTCTGCTGCTGTTTCTGAGTGAGTCTGGCCAGGCTGGCCTGGTAAACCCACCATCTTTGACAGGTGCTTTTTCACACTTCTCTCCCTGTTTTTTTAAAATTGCTTGCCCAAATATTAATTCATTGGTCTAATTTTACATTTCTTTGAGTTTGGTCTTCCTTTTAAGTCACAGTCTGTTTGATAGTTAAGCTTTTAAAAGAAATTTAAGGAGCATGACCCTTTCATGATATGATGCTCCCCTGGTCCTGCTTTTGCAGCCCTGCTCAGACTCAGAAATTCCATTCAAACAAGGTGCATCCACAGCTGCTGTAGAAACACCATGTACATATTACCCTGCACTGCCAGCACAGAAATGGCAGATTCATCTACACAGGCTGACAATTGATTTACTCATCATTTGCAACCCTTTGCAAAGGAACTAGACTTCCTAGCAATCAATGAGAAAATAACCTTGTTAGCAAAAAAGCCAATGTTCTTTTAAATTAATCAGTTCTTTTTCATCCAAACAGTACAGATAATGAGAGAGATGATGACATTTTACATGACCTATAAAAAGCAGAGTTTCTATTTTAGGCTCTCCTTCATAAGGGTGCCAGGATGATTATGTTTTGTTTACTGGACAAAATAATCTCTTATTTGTTAAGGCTTGGATGCAATTTTATACAGTACAAAATTTTATCTTCTATTGTCTTAATTATCATCTGGAGGGTTGAAGCATGAAATGATGGCACAGAAAAAAATTAATATTAATGTGTTCTAGCTGCAATTTAAAGAGAAAGGACTTGGAGTTTTCCTTTGCTCATGTGCTTAACATGCTCCATCAGGCTAGTGAATTATATCCCATTTAGCTGCTATTGTTTCTCCAAGTACCATGAAGAACACAGACACCAACCTTTTGTAGACTTGCTACATTCCCAGTGTTCAAACACACAACCTTTTCCTCCAATTTCCTTTTACAACACCTGCTAAAAAGCGTGAAAATATTTCCTGCTTAGGATGGCTGCAAGACTACACTACTGTTTTTAAAGTTCTTTGTAGGACACCTTTGCCACCTACAGCATGTTCTGGTGCCAGTGTGACAGCACAGGCAGCAGGAGCCTTTTCTCTCATTTACATCATTTGCATCCTAATAGCCAGAGAATTCAGGGTCTGGGGGAAAAGGTGCATGTATCCCGGGAGGAGATGGCAGAAAAAGAGAAAGTCTTGGATGATGAGCAGTGCACAGTGACACCGGTGGGTTTTCTACCTTCCTAGCTAGAAATCAAAGGGGAGCTTAGTGCTCTGATTTTAAATTAAAATAAACAAAATGCATGGTCTGGCCACTTCAGATTCCAAAAGTACCAGTAGGGATTGAAAAAGACAGCACTTAGATGCAATGAAACATGGTTTAATTCTTTTGCAGTTTCATCCTGCTGTTTCAGCCCTGATCTTTCCAGGTCTAAAAAAGAAAGGGAGGAACTCTAAGGTTTCGTTTCCCTTTTTTTGGGCAAGAAGAGCAACTGGATTGAACTTTGTTTCAGGGGCTTCACACACATTTTTAGAAATTACAAAAAAAAAAAAAAAAAAAAAACAAACCAAAACCAAACAGTTGCCAAGCAAGAAAAGTATCAATTAAGAGAAGACTGGTTTCCAAATTTGAACTGATATGACAGTCAAGATATACTGGCAAAAAAAAACCCAAACTGTATTTTAGGCAGATAAATTTAAATTACCTGAAAACATAGAAACAAAGAGTTTGCTTGGCTTATCAATACAATTCATTTTAAATTAAATTTTAATGCAAAACGAAATGCACTAGGGCATGCATGTCACTATGGCATCCTGCACCACTGAGAAAGTGAAGCAAAGGTCTCAGGTCTGACTCGGCTCATGGGCTCCAGGGCCAGCTGCAGACAATAATACAAAAGATCCTTTACCCCTTATGCTCTTTTATGCCATGACTATTTTAAGGCCAGGGTTGGGTACATCTAAACATCTGTGTCATAGTTTTTTCCCATGTGGAGTTCTCTTTGTTTGTTTGTTTGAACTACTTTGCAAAATCCCGAAATGCATAATTCTGCTTTAGCAGCTCCAAGTTCAATCAAGTGGATTATCTTCATGCCCACCTAAACTGTGTTCAGAATATGGAAACATTGATCATCCACTGTGTGGAATTACAGAGATTAAAAGATGAGAAGTGGGGTTTAAAGGTATTAAAAGTTTGAGGAAACTGCTCCAATAAGCCACAGAAGAGTGTGAATTAGGTGCTAATCACCACCACCACTCCACTCAAACCCAACAGGAGGCAAGTGCATGGGATCTGAGGCTCCCCACAGCTCCAGTTTATGGTCTGGGAAGGCTGAGGTTGCTGGGGGTTTGCATCAGCCTGTCCCAGGTGTGGTTACTCCATGGCAGCAGCACTCAGGGCACCTGAGCCTTTCCTTCCATGGCCAGCAGTTCTGGGAAACTGTCCTTCTGCCCACCTCACCCAAGCTTAAAACACTCCAGGTCACCATCACCTGTGCAGGAGCTCATACACAAAAGTCCTCCTACTGTAGTTCCAAACTATTTAAAGACCCAAGAGCATTTGCAGAAACACAAATATCTTTTGCTTAGGGGATGACATAGAGCACCCAAACCTGAGCATCTACAAATAATGGTCAATACCTGTGTATACACAATATGTCCTACACACACACTGCTTAACCAAAGAATAAGGCCACTCAAAACTATCTAAAAATAAATTAAGAAAGAAAGAAAAAAAAAGAAAAATTAACAAGAGGATGGAATTAACAGCCAAATAAAATATAACTGAGCATGCAGTTATGCTGAGGTAAACCAAGAGCAAAGCACATCTGATAACTGATCAAATCATACTGTCTAGCAGATTAGTGCCTACTGAACAGAAGGGCTGAAGAACACAGACACTCCAGAGCAACAGCCATAAAGCAAAGTTTAATGAAATGATAAGCTATTTATGCAAAGCATTCATGGCTACGACAATTCATTTGTACAGAGTGAAAATAAGAGTAGAAATTTGTCAAAATGCAAATACAACAGTGACCAACTGAAACGGGGTCAAAATGTGAAGGGGAGAAGCAAGTTCAGGACACCAGGGCTATGGCAGTGTGCTTATAACAACATTTCTGTCTTTACATTAAGATTTTCCACCAAAAGGTAGATCTAAGGAACTCATTAACATGAAGAAAAAACTAATAAGACATTACTGAAAAGGAAGACAGAAATATGCATCTTATAATTTGAATTAAGATTTTCTGCTGGAGAATGTCTTTATCTTTCCAGGCAAAATAGCAAAGCAATTTTGTAGAATTTAATTGAGAAATAAGGCACACAAAAGGGCTGCTTATATGCATACCTCAGTAAAAGATACAGAGTAGAAATAAGTCTTGTGAACAAAACTGAGCACTGCACATCAAGCAATGTTGCCAAGTGTCACAGCTTGCCCATGAAATATCATATTTGAAACCATATTTAAGGAAAGTCACATACTTTTAAGTTACTATTGTTATGATATATAAATATATTCAAGCCAAAGTGAAGTACTTGTATTTTAATTTGAAATTCAGTGATCTGGTTAAGACATTGGTATTTTGACCACCAGGTTTAATTTTGAAAGGATTTGAGCAGCTTTACTGTCCAGCAGCCATGAATAATTCTGTGCTTGAACACCTTTTATAGAAAGCAAAGCACCACTGCAACCTGCAAAGCACCTGTCTCTCACCAGATTTATAACATGGGCAAGTTAATGCAAGCTAAACAAACTCTACACTTCTCAACCCATCTGACTTTTTGCTCTCCCTATCTGCACACACATATAATTTTTTTCCTGAAACATTTCAGTTTTCATAAGCAGCACAACAAATTGTTGTTGTCCTTTTATGAAGAGAAAACAATCGGATTAGGGATTCTTCCTGTGCCCAACAGTATACATGCAATAGAAGCTTTTCAACACTTATGCATCCCTTCAACAGCCTGTTTCAATAAGAATTCATCTTTTGCTTCAGCCAGATTGCTTTTAGAAAATTTTTTTCAATACTGCAAGCATTACAGCTCATACAACAGAAAGAATTGGAAGTATCAGGGAAGGTTGACTCGACTTGGCTGATAAAAAGAACTAACCTGCGAGTGTTGAATGCACACATGCAAACACACAAAAAGATTAACTCATTTATTTGGGATCATGTTTTGGTCCCTTGGTAAAGAGCATAAAATGTGAGAGAAGACTACAGGTGCTCAAGAAGAAGATACCTGACAGGTTTCAGTTCATTTCTTCTATCAGCTATTCCAGGAATTTATTAATGTCACAGGAGTTGTCTGCATAAGCCAGAGGAGAGTCAGAGCACCAGTGTAAGCTGCCTGCATTAAAGACAGCAGCCTGCTGTGGTTGTCAGCACCAGGAAATCATATCTCTCTGGATGGTGTCTTCCACAACTTTTTCCTCGTAATTCCTCACAATGGATTTTCTCCTCTTTTGCATTTTACAGCTTAAAACTCTATAAAGCTTGCCAGCTCCACCTTGGCTTTTCCTTGCTGACAAATCATTAGAAATGACTGAAATAGCTCTGTGCAAATAAACTCACACTTCAGCTCACATCAAAAGCCATGTTGAGGACTGTGTGCCCTGAAAATGAAAATTGTTCCCAGTGCTTCCCTCTTCCAAGTCCTTCACCTAACCAAAGCTGCAGGCTTGATATTAAGCAAATTCCTGATTTCACAATGGAGCCTCAATTAAATACGGCAGGAAACGTTTTTTCTTTTTTTGCAATTTGACTTTAAATATTGTGTCACAGTGTTAAGGGAGAACTGAAAATAGAAAAGATGAAAAAAGCATGGCTTGTCATCACGCCCATAATTTCATTGAGAAGATATTTCACAAATATAAAACTTAATGAATGGGGTTTTAGGAAGACAAGGTACTTTTTATTCAGTTTAAACAGAGTGGCAAGAAACACTGATGGATAAAGTCCTTAACCACACTGAGTTTTGTCAGGGGTTCACAGCCTGCTGCTCTTTAGAAAGCTCCAGACTGCCAAGTGAGTGACTGCTATTCTTATGTGTCTCCTTTCACTGGTATGTTCCAAATGGCCATTTCTCCTTGCTAATACATGATACAATGGTCTACAACTCAGAAAAAAGTAATTTGTGCTGTATAAGTGCCCAGTGACAAGACAAGTAAATGACAGAAGATGTGAGAGAGATACAAGTACGTGATGATGAGGACAGACAATCTTTAAATGGAAAGGACACTTTTCCCCTAACTACTTTTTCCTCCTCCTTTTCTCCTTTTTTTTCCTAAAAGAGACAAGATATTTTTCAAATCCCCCTAATTATGCTACCCTACTTGTAAGTTATTGTGCCATTCTTTTATTTACCAGCCCTCCTGCCTGCTCAGATGAGAAGTTTAATGAACTATCAGCCATCTTCCAACTTCATTCCTGCAGCATCAAGCACCCTGAGCCTCACAAGATGCCAGTAGAAATAATCCACAACACAAATATACATATTATTCATGCTATACATACACAGTTACACCGTTTTCTTCTTCAGGATAGAAACTGATTTTGGGCACAGATTTGTATCTGTTCTAACTTCTCCAAAATACAATCAGACACCTAATAAATAACAAGGATCTTGGGAAAACCAAATAACCCCAGCTGTGCATCCTCATGTGACTGTGCACTAGCAGTTTAATGGTTCCATTAGAGTCCAGTACCAGACCCCCAAAAGCCTGTTTGCTTTGCTGTACAGAACCTAAAATAATCACAAAGAGCAAATGTCAAGAGTTACTGTTATTATCATATGTAAAGTGCAGAACAAAATTATTTCCCATCAGTTTTGCTATGAAGAGAGCACGATTCAAGGATTACAGCTTTTGTGCTGAATAGCACCTCTGAAATTAAAGGCAATTTAAAGTGGAACCATCTAATAAAACAATAAAGAGAAAGCAAAAAATCTGCTGCAGAAAATAAACACAGAACAGCAGACCATGTAAACTGTCTGAGGCAAAAAAGGCAGATGCATTCCAGTCTTAATGTTGGAGTAGGTGGTTATAATGGCTGAAAAGCTTGTATCTTCTTCATTGTAACTTACTCAAGATCTGAGAGCATCCTGAGTTCCTTATTAGCTGCAGTAAAAATACTCCTAATAAAAGAGACTCAGAAAATTACTAACACAAGTTTGAAACTTTTTTCCAGATTGCAGGATTTGAGTTTTGGCATTGCTCTACTGCTGCTAACTCAAGTGATGGTGTAACCCCATGTTATCTGAACACAAGCTAGCAGAAATGCATAGCATTTTTAAAGAAAAGCCATCCATCCCCTCTCCTTTGCTGGAACAAATTCAGGCAGTTCTCAAAGTAACAACACGCCAAGACAGATCCAAGCTCTTTGAAGATATTGATTCACAGTTCAACCACCTCAAGGACTTTTTTACTTGTAACAGCCTTCAATAAAACATGCACCAATTTTTTCCTGTAACGCAAACTGTCGGTTTCTGGAGGGCAAATGCTCAGTTTCCCACATTTCTTTCACTTTATTGTAGGCAAGGGGATTTGTCCTACTGAAGCACGGCTGGGAATGATTTGGTTGTCATTCCAATTCATTACCAGTTGCAAGAGAAGAAAGGACTGTTTTTCCAAAACCTTTTTTACCTTTTCCAAAAGGTAAAATACATATTTTTTTTTCTTTCTGGGTAAGCAGGTTAAAGTTAGAGTATAAAGGTTTCTGGCTGTGGCATCCATTTACAATAACAAAAGCACCACAGTTTGAATCTGGGCTGCCATTGCACATGCACTGCTATTCTATTTAATATTCTTTGCATGGCACTCCTAAGTACATTTGATCTCTTTGGTAGCTTCTTGGCAACACTTTTTCATTACAATCATTATTATCTAAAAATCTTTTAATTTTCATTTTAATACACATAAACTTGCTGTGAAGCCGAGTTAAATACTGCTAAAGCCCCTTGGAATAGGGAACACAAATGTACTAGTGCTACAAATTCCACCTGGTGAATGCAACATTTTGAACTGCAGGTTGGGTGAAATAGAGATGCTGAGGAGCACATTGGTATTCTTAGTCAGTAATGGAAAGTTACTTTTCTCCTTCCCTAGTACAGATTTCACCTTAAATAAGTCATCAGGGATCTTCAGCCTGCATTTCATAATTAGTTTTTTTCAGATGTTAATTTCACAAAAGAATCACAAGCTGTGAATAAATAGAATAATCTTTCAATCTGAATTTATTGGCAGTACATTTTTCAGCAGTGACTTTCTGGATATCAAATCCAAAATTTTCATCACAATAATCATATCACGTGGTGAAAATCTGTAAAAGAAGCAAATCACAGTATACCATAGAAAATGCAAAGACCTTAATGTGGCATATGCATTATCCAGAAGATCTGCTTCTGAAAGATTTGCTCTTCTACACACTGAAATAAGGCAAAAAAATTAGTTCCTGGGAAACCATGATTAGAGTGACGTGCAAGTCGTTGGACTAACTACAATGTGACTTGTTTTAAATTGTTTCCACTTAGCTTAACCCCTAGGTTTTGCTATGAGACACGCCCTTTCTGATATTTGGTACCGACTGTCAATTCAAATTAAATTAAACCCTAACAGCAAAGTCTGTAAGACCCTGGCAAGGAAGACAAAAAAAACTATTACTTGATATACTTGCAAAACAAATAATATTCTGTTGCTTTGGAGAAGCCTGGGACAGGAAGAGCAGAGCTGTCATCTGCTAGAACAGAGATAAATTAGCATGGCTGTGTCAGAGAGCCCAATATAGGACATTGTATTATGTGTGGTCTTAGGACGTCTTAATAGCTTCTTGCTCTTCTAGAAGCTTAAAGCTCAGCCCAAATTCCACACACATAATTCTTCATCCTACATAACGAGGTGATTGTTGCATCGTTGACAAATGCAAAATAAAAAATTCAGGCTTCAGCTACGAAATATGCTAACCAAGAATCAAAAATTATTAAACCCAAGCAACGTGAGAGAACTGATTCACTTTGCATTTATGAAATGTTAAGTCATTTAC
This sequence comes from Leptocoma aspasia, assembly GCA_013399835.1. Taxonomy (NCBI): domain Eukaryota; kingdom Metazoa; phylum Chordata; class Aves; order Passeriformes; family Nectariniidae; genus Leptocoma; species Leptocoma aspasia. The sequence continues at coordinate 730,264 of VXAX01007984.1, forward strand.
ATAGCAAGTGCACAAACATCTCCAACAACTACGCTAACAACTTGCCTTAAAAAATTTCCAAACCTCTCTGTGGTCTCCCTACCCAGATGCTCTCATGTGAAAGGAATCAAGGCTGGAGTCAAGTACTGGTCGAGTGAAAGAGGTGAAGTGCATGAAGGAGAAAATAAGACCAGACATCACACAACACTTAGTTGTAGCTTAACTGACAGAGAACATTGTTGTTGCCAAGTGATCTATGGGTAATATCTGTTTACTAAACAAACTCAAGACTCACAGAAATATCCCTTTGTCAATGTAATGATTTTCACTGTTGTGAAGGACTGAAGCTTAATGTTAGAGGATACTCATATCTGATTCTGCTGCTGGTAGATTAAAAAAAATAGAAAATATAAATAGAAAAAAAAATAACACTATTATTCTTCAAAGTGTGACACGAAATCTTCCTTTCAGCAAAAGCAGCTTTGTCATTCAGGGATACCCTCTGCAACAAAGCAACCCTATTTATACACTGCCTGAACAGCACAGAAAAGTTGATTTAGCAGCTGTACCTGCGACTGCAGCTGTGCCCAAGCTTAGAGCACAGCAGTGCCCAGGGATGTTCCTGCACCCTGGGCCATGACTACCCATCTATTAAGCTGTCAGAAGTGTCCCTGGCACAATTTTGGCCTGTGCCAACTATAATTTTTTCATGCACTCCCAGGCACAGTTTGAGAGCTGGCACAGTTTCCAGTCCCATGGGAATGTTTTGCAGGTTGAGAGACTTGTAATGGTATGGATGTGGGTCATTCTGTACCAGCTGGCCTCAGCACCCAAAACCTTCACAGACACAGTTACACACTCAGAGAAAACCTCCAATATAATAGTAATTGCAAACTAAATGCTGTCGTGGGGGTTTCCCTTTTCCTGCCCACAACATTTCTTGAGACACTTCATAACACTTAGTAAGTTGCTAAGTTTTTTAAAATAAATTCAGAGTACATTCAATTACAGCCATTTCCAGTATTTATCTCTTGGAATGTCCTAGAAATTCAAACTAAATAAACAAAAGCTTGTATCATTCCAAGTGCTCTGATAAATAGCTGCTGAAAACTTCAATGCTTCTGATTTGGAGAGCTTACAGAAGCAAAGGCATTTATATTCTGAAACTACATTTGTAAATTGTTCAAGCATCATACCATGACAACAATCTTATGGGATAAAATAATCTTTAATAACAGGGAGAGTAAGTCTATATTCATGCTCCTTGCTTCTAACAAGCATCAAAGCTGACTGTCCATGTGACTCAACAGCAGCCTCTAAGTACTGGATTTAGAGCCATAATGCTGCAAACCCTCACAAATGTGAGCAACTTGGCACAGACAAGCTGCCTCACACAACTGCTTCTTTTTCTCCTCCTGTACCCCAGTCCTTCATGGTAAGTCCATAAAATGTATCCTATATCTTAATAAACGTTATTACAGTCAGTAGCACTCCCTGTAGAAACCTGCCCAGGAGCAATTTCTGCAGGACCACAGCACATTTGGCCCCATTAACCTGAGTAAAACTACTCCAAGATGGAAAGAATCTCCAAATCCTGCATTCTCCATATGGACTGCACTACAGCTCAGGGGGATAGTGAAGGAATATCTCTGAGCATGCAGAGAAACTCTTCCAGGATGGTAAACCATTAGGTTTTGCTTCAGAGTGTTAAGAGGTGATAGAGGAGTGATGGGACATGCATTAACTGCTTTGGTGGCTTTGGAAGAACTCAAATCCCTACAAATATCCTGTCTCTTGGCCATGCTGCTCCCCAGGGCATCCTCAGCACCTCCTTCAGGACACAGACAAACACAAAACTGGGTTTTACCTCATCTGAAACAAGACCTAAATTTCTTCTCCTTAGCTAAATTTCTGAACCTGGAAACTAAGCTGCCACAGAGCTTTCAGTAGTACTGTTGTTGCTGCAGAGCAGCAGAAACATCTCCTTACAATAGAGGCAGCTACAGAAAAATCAAATGGCTTTTTTGCAGCCTACCCAAGAAAAGAACTGAACCACAGCAACAAAGAAAGGAACTTATTACCATGGTTATTGCTGCTATTTCTAGACAATGTGAATGGGCTTTTTAGGCTTTCATGAGAGAATTTACAGACTCTGGGGCAAGCACACTGTTAGTAATTGCAGTTGCATTCTGGCACTTGAGTATTTTTGGCAATTGAACTGTCAGAAACCATTTGATAGAAAAACGTCTCCGGATCATTAGTGCCAGCAAGGAGGATATTATGTGCCAAAGTATGAAGTGAAAACTACTTCTGCTTTTACAAGTGAATCTTCTGCAGCTCACTGATTTCAAACTTCCACCCCCCTCCTGGCCCTATTCAGGTCTAAATTTTGAGGTTGTCACACATGCTTCCAGTGCCTTCATAGGGCTTTTTGGTTTTACACAGCAAAACGTGAGTGTTCTTTATCCAAATCCAATTGCCTGCCTCTCACCAAAAAAAATACTTATACACCACAGCCTTTCTCACCAGATCACTGCAGTCTCTGTTCTCTCCTGTTTAGATCTCATCTTTCTCTAACAAAACATTATAACTTTTTCCAAGCTGTGTCTCTCAGAGAAGCCAACAGGAGCTGCAGGATGTTCAACACATTTGAAAATTGGATTACAGGAAAAAAGAGGCTCTGGAAACAGACTGGAAAATTCTGAGCTGCAAAATTAGAAACTAAGTAAAATCAGATGAATTTTCTAGTCTTCCAGGCTTCAGATCTCAGTGTCTGTCCTTTTTCTTATGATCCTTATTAAAACCAATCACTATTTCTTTTTTAACCTAAGACACAGTAACTCCAACTGTCTGAAGTTTCCTCAGCTTGAACATTCAAGATGTTCCTCAGCATTTAGGTACCAGCTCTTTTCAATTTAGAAGCTTCTTAATTACATTGGAACCATGAGCCCATTTGTCAAGATTTATGAATCAACAGATCCCCACTCTGAGTGATGGGTTCCAATCACAAAGAAACTGCCCATCTTCATTTGAAGTACTGTTTCTTCAGTCCTTTCACCTCAGTCTTGCTTAGCTTCTCATCTGCTGCATAGTTTCTTGAGTAACGTTTTTCTTCTAATGAGTGTGTGCATTCAGCAGTGAATTGCAGGAGTTGTAAACAACCAGAAACACACCCACTTCCATGTTTACTCCTGTAGACAGGTTACAGATGGGGAAAATAGGTGTTTCAGTAGGTTGCTTCTGCTACTCACAATTCCTATTTTGTCTAGTGAAAATCAATAAAATTTAATGAATTATACATTAAATAAAATAAATTAAATCTTTGAATAAGACAGGCAAAACAATGGCTGATTTTGTATCTGTACCCCCTTGGAATTTGGAAAAGCAAATTATATTAATGGAAAACCAAAAGATATGCAAGACTTAAATGCTTTTAAGAAGGGAGATTTTGGCACTGGTGACTACACCTGCCACTGAATTGCACATTAAAATATCCATCCATTTTCTGCTGACAGTGATTGAACACAAGGACTTCTGGCAGTAACTTTCTAAGCCAAAGAACTTTAGCAGTTCATTTAAGCTTATTTTAAACCTGAAAATTTTTAAACTGTCTTTATTGATCACTGAGGATAATATACAGTTCTTCCAAAGGAAAGATGATGTCTTGCTGCCAGTGGGATGAACTCCTCTACTGTTTTGCCTGTTGTCGTGGTTTGACAGTGGCCCAACGCCAGGCACCCATGAAAGCCTCTCACTCACCCTCCCCTGCCACAGCTGGGCAGAGGAGAGAAAAAAAAAAAATTAATTAAGGGTTCATGAGTTAAGGACTGGGAGAAAAAACTCCAAGGGCAAAACAGGCTCAACTTAAAGGCACAAGGTAAATTTATTACTAACATAGTCAGAGGAGGATAATGAGAAGTAAAATAGGTCCTTAAAACATCTTTTCTTCCCCTAACCATTCTCTCCTTCCCACCGACAGCACAGGGAGACAGGGCAGGGGGATTTGGTCAGTTCATCACTGAGGTTTTCTTCTGCTGCTCCAGGAGAGGAGTCCTTCCCCTGTGAGACCTTGGGGTCCCTCCCACGGGAGACAGTTCTCAGTGAACGTCTCCAGAGTGGGTCCAGTCTCATGAACAGCAGCCCTACCACACCTGCTGCAAGGTGAATTCCCCCCACAGGAGACAATTCCCCCTCCCAAAACTGCTGTGGTGTGGGTCACTCTTCCACGGGGTGCAGTCCTCCAAGGACAGGCTGCTCCAGCCTGGGAGCAGGGTCCTCTCTCCACTGGATCCCACTGGATCACAGCCCCCTCCAGGCATCCACCCTTGTTTCCCTCACATGTTCTCACCTCCTCCTCTTCCCTGGCTAGAAAAACTGTGTGCCCTTTGTTTTGAGTTTCTTCTTAAATCTGCTATTACAGAGGCATTACCAACCTGTGCAATTGGCCCAGTTTTGGCCAGCAGCATGTCCATCTTCAGAGCCATCAGGGACTGGCTCTGCTGGACATGGTGGAAGCTTCCAGCAGCTTCTCACAGAAGCCACCTCTGTGGCCCTCCCACTACCAAAAACCAGGCTGTGTAAAACCAGCTGACCTTACCAGAGGATAATTTTTGCTAGAAGAACTGGATAAATGTACGAGGACATCTATATTCCATAGTCAGCTCTGCCTCAGACTTCTCATGTAGAGTTAATCTCCTTCAGCTTTAGTAAAATGGAGATAATACTATTTCCTCCAGATCCTGCCTGTCTGAGCTGAGTCAGATTTACTCACTACTGGTGCACTTCTGCCTAAAGTGAAGGTCTATTTGCTTGAGAGCTCTGCCCCACCAGCTTCTGCAGATGTTTTAAACAAACAAAGAACTTCACTTGCAAACTCCAAGGTCAGGAATGCTGCTGATTTTACTTGGCTGACATTGGTGTTGCGTTGGTTGTCTGGTTGGAAGGGAGTGTGGCACCTCACTGAAAATCTAAAGCAGCCTGAGAAACCTAAGTGACATTGAATATATAAGCAAGCTACAGAGAGGGCTAAACATTTAAGGATCTATACCAAAACATGCAACACTGAGACAGAATTTACATGTACATGGATGCAATTAAGTTTGAGTTCTGGAAACCGAAAAAGGCAAAATTCAAATGCACAGTGCTAACTGCAAACTGTACCAAGATTATATTTTAAGCAGCAGTGGATTGAATCAAAATACATAATTCACACTTTCTTCCTAATCCATTTCAAAGTGAAATATTAATCAACAGAAGTATTTCATTCCACCATTTATTTCTGTTTCTCAGAAAAAAAAAAAAAAGAAAAGAAAAAAAGCTTTATACCTCTCTCCTTTACTGCTTTACAGAGCTGGAGGGCTCAGCAGTGCTCATTGCCAGCTTACAGACTTTGCTTAGGCCTGTGCTAAGCACCTTCAAAACCAGACTGTAAATCACCCTGAGTCTAAATCTGGAAGGGAAATGAATTTGCCTATAAAAGCAGGGTATCTGCTGTGCATTTCAGACCTTAAACCTTGAAGTCAGGATGTTGCACTGGAACTTTTCAAACTCAGATTAGTTATGTCTTTGCTAATGAAATTTAATCTTTTCCCAACTTGAATTTATTAACTCAAAGGCCAACATATGCAAAGTAGTTCAGGCTAAATTTTAAGTTTCTTCCTCATCCTTAAAAAACACTTTTAATTCATTTGCAAACAGCAGAGTGGACTTTGAGTTAATTACCTTGGAAAATGTACAGCCAAAGATTGCTGGACATTCAGAGGGCAATATTTGACCTAAAATCGGGTTTGTCATGCTAGGAAGCTGCCACTGAAATTCTCTTCTCTGAGGACTGTTGTTCCTACCTGAACTATTCCTAAACATTTTTAAAACAGTCCCCACTCTTTCAGAACTTTGCAGAAATTCTCACTAAACCAAATTACAATTAAGCCTCATTAATGTCCCCCCAGCTCTCTTTCATTGTATGCTCATCAGAAAATGCAGAGCAATCACCAGGTTGCTTCATACAGTCCTGAGAGAAGACAAGATTGCCATATATTTTCAATTACTTTATTATGAGTTTTATTAAGATATATGATATTATTAAGAGTTCTGATACCCAGTCAGGTTCCTTCCTTTGTCAACATAAGATAGGCTATTTGCAGTTACTGGACATGATGGGTGAGACAGAATTGCTACTGTTCTCTGCTTGTGGATTGCATGTAGGGCTAATGTGCAACCCTAGGCATGCTTAAAAGATAAACAGCAATTTTTAATGTACTGCCATCAAGTTTTCACTGAGTATTTTCCTCAGACTCTGGCAACAAATGATGCTCTGGGAGCCTTGTGATCAGTGGGAATGGCTGTTCTGTGGCTATTGCAGCCTCGTGGGCTGTGTGCTCTGCTGAGTATGTGGCTTGGAAGGAAAGGCATCTGTAACTAAGGAGAAATAGCTGGTTAAGTGCCCTCTCCCAAACGAGCATGCCATTATTTATCTTGATAAACAGCCTCTCCACGGAGGGAAAAACACGGCAGCTGCACTTCCAGTGCCTCAGCACCCTGCTGACACCTCTGGACCCTCCTCCTGGCTGCCCTCTCTCCTCTTGCTCCTCACACACAAGGAAGCCAAGACTTGACACAGCCTGTCCTGCCACCAGAGCTTGGTGTGAGGAGACAGGATACAAATTGCCCAAACTGCAGCAGTTCATTTACAGGTTAAACACAAGACAGAGCCCAACATCTGATGAAGAATGCATACAGCTCATGTGAAAATGTAATTTCTGCATCTCTGCCCTGTCTTTCTGGCCAGACACCTGGAAACTCTTCTCTAAGGTCCATGCAGCTGCCACCAGTGAGGGTGGCTAACACTTTTGGCAGCACTGGTGGGACAGAAAAACCATGGATAATGGTCCAAAAGCCCTCTGCCAGCATTGCCCTCCCTCCCCAGCCTCATGCTGGAGCTTTCCCAACGTGGTGCAAGACACCATCAAGCCCAAGTTAAGAGGAGCAGACCAGCAGTGCTGCTTCAGGCTCACAGCAGCTCTTCTGCTCCACTCTCAGAAATGCTGCTAAAACAGCAGAGACCCCACTTGGATGGCTCAAGAGACATTGCACCTGCCTTGCCCTTTTCAGGTCTCTGTTTCTGCCTCTTTCTGGCTCAGAGATCTGAGGAGCAATCACCTGTGCCCTGCTGCCCACAGGCACCACAGAGGGTCACGGCCATGCAGGTGGATGGTGTCCCTCAGGTGTGACATGAGGGACAGCAGTCACCAGGAGGGTGTGCCCCATTCCCCCCTGCAGCAGGCTGAGGTGCAGCCCCCTGGGTGTCCATCCCCTGTGGGCACAGTCCCTTATGCCATTTCCAGCCATCAGTGAGCCTCTGCTACACCCTGTGCTCTGCTCCAGAGGCCAAGAAGCAGAAGGCTGTGAGCAATCCTTATTTAATGACATCTTCTTCTTCCTCCGAGAAATTTATCCTGTCAGACCTGGGGCCAATTACTAACAAAACCTTTGACATAACCAATGTGCCACAGACTCTGTCACTGCTTCAGGTAGAGCTAGAAGTGGGAAGCCAGCACGCAAGGACAGGGCATGGGGCAGGAAAAGCAGCCCTTGCTCTCAGCTCTGTGCTGCCAGGAACACCAACCACTCACTTTGCAAAAATCACATTACAGCAGCCAGTTTCCAGACAACACACCAAAGCTAACTCCAGCTAATAAAGGAACTAACTCTTTTAGTAACTAATTAACTTCTCGGCTAAACAGCTCAGCAAAGAGATCTGATTTGGTGCATGTGAAACTACCAGGAAAAAAAAATAGGCCCCAATATATTTCAGTATCTCAAGTATAAATGGTGATGTTATGCCTTTAAGTCACATAATAAGGTGTGGAAAAACAGTGTTAACTGTAACTTCTGTGTTAACAGAAGTAACTGGATTTAACTTCCCACCCTGTGCACCTCAAGTGACAGTAAATGAAATTACCAGAAGCTGCCTGCCCAGACAGCTACCACAGCTCAGCTGCTGAGCCACAGCCACAAATACAAGACCAGTATCAAGTCAGCAAGGTGACACTCACCATTAAATGCTGAGCTTCTGGTGGAGGAGAAAGCAACTATAAAGGCTGTTTTTCCAAACTGAGATAGCCTTACCCCACAGAAGGAGCATGGGGACAGAGGTGAGTGCTATAGAGAAATCCCACGCTTCTGGAAAATGATTTGTAAAACAAGTTAAATTTTTCCCTGTTTGCATTTAGCATGAGCCAAGATAGCAGGACACAGCTCCACACAACACTTGAGTTAAACTGGCAGTGGGAGGTTCAGGCCTTGCTTTCCACCCCTCCTTGTTGCGTCAAAAAGCAGCATTAAGTCAGTTTTTAGTCCACACTCCATGCAGTCCCACAGCATGGCACAAAACCAGCTCACTGCTACTGAGATCCTCTGCTGTGAGGGATTTATATTTCCACTAAAAAACTTTTAGATATCCATAAATCAAGAGAGACTAGAAGAAAAAAAAAATCCCTGAATTAGACCAATACCCCAGTGTTTGTTAATTTAACTTCCAATTTCTCAGCCAGTAGCCTAATTCAGAGACTGCCATCAGAAACACTATTACATTTATCTGTGTCTTGCTTCAGATTTTCTTAATGTACTTAACTACAATCTCTAACACACAGAGTGTGGTTTGGATAAATCCTGTAATCTAATCAATCAGCTAATTCCAGTGCAAGCCAAAAGGGGGGTGAGGGAAAGCAAATCCTAAAACTTTTCATTACATATTTCTCTCAAAAATAAATCACCACCTAATGGATTGCTAAAGTCGTGCACAAGTAAATTACCAGCAAATAATTAAGAATTAATAGCCTTCTGTGATCAGAGGTTGCTATTCACAATGAGCTGACAGAGATTATGAAAGAAGGCTTTTTCTATAAAATAAATTGAAATACAAATGTTCCTACACCACACTGTGTAGGAAAAACTAATAAAGAATATCAGAAATGAAATCACATTTTCTCATTCTCTCCATGGCATATGAGAATTTTAAGTAAACTAAAGCCTTATTTCCATATTTGTTTGGACTGGCACGTTACAACCTTGTCATTACCCTCAGCCATCAACCCTGAATGAATCTCTAATGCCAAAGAATGGCTCCAGTGGCTCCTCATGGTAAACCTGTTATCTCAGATATCCGAGATGAGTATGTACATGGAAAAAAGTGTGAGGCTTGCCCAGACACACCATGCAAAATCCTGTCTAATAGGTTTAAAATTAAACACAGTGATGCACACAGAACACACAGCATGGCTGGTACCACATGAGAGAGGTGACAAAGGAGCTCACAGCTGCATGTTTAGAGTTAGTGCTGTCACGGAGCCTCTCCTGGCCAGGATCACACCCCCAAACCTTCACACCACACAGCAACACTGCGTAAGGTTTCTGCTCCCCAGGCAGCTGTTCTGCATCAGCAAATCCTGGCAGCACTGCCAACACCTCTAGGAACTGCTTTTGCTCATACAGGGTGAAGTCTGTTCAGCAAGGGATTGCAGCTCAAGAAGTTACAGCTTCTTGAAAAATCAAAATAAATCAGCTCAGCTTAAGGAGCACCTCCTTTGCTGCAGTCTGGCACTGCCCCACACAGCCAGTTACAGGGGCACACCTGGAGGTCAGCAGCTCCTCAGGAAGCACCAGTTTCATCCTCTCTGGACACGTAACCACAGCTTAAGGGTGGACACCTCAACCAGCCTAAAGTGACAGCACAGCTGCCAAAGGTCTCAGTCCCTTTCCCTGCACCTTTCCTGGGCTCCTTCACTGCCTTGGCACTCGCAGCTGTGTGGGGATGCCAAAGCAGTGGTGCAAGACACAACAGCAGTAAACCAAAGAGATGAATTCTCTCAAGTCAGCTTAGGAGACCAAACCCATTTTCTCTGTGGCCAAATGAGAGGCAGGACTACTGCTTTTAAAGCCACATTCAAACACAGCTGCACAGTCATGTTTTTGGGTGCCAACGTTCTGATCTGCAAGACTGGTCTAGAACAGCCCTGAATATACCTTCAGACACTGTAGTATTATATTGAGCTACAATACAGAGCAATGCTCTCTGAAACAGGCTCATTCTGCTCTCCATAAGGCTGCAAGTTTGAGAAAACATTAAGGAGCATCTACAAACCACAGAAGACAAACTACAGTTCTTTAATTTTGGTTTACCCTGCTGCAGCTTCACCCTTGTGACCTTTCAGACCAAGATCAGGCAACAAGAAGTTAAATAAAAGAGCTTTAAGAAATAGGATTTTTTCCCCCCTCCTGATTTACTGGAAGACCATCAATATTGGATGAACTCCTTTAGATGTACTGTGCCCAGAGCCACTGAATATCAAATGCTAGAGTAGCTATGCTTCAAAGAGAATATTCCGTCATAAGCTGAGTTTTAGGAAGGCCAGTTCCCTATCAGACTGCTGCCAAGCATCTTGAAAAAAACCTCCCTCGTCCATGAAGGCTCTGCTTCATTATTTTGTGACAAATACTGCTACTCCACAAGCCAGTATTAATAAGGCAAAAGTACATGATAGCATTAAACACCACAGGACAGTAACCATCAGATAAAAAATAGTAATTGGGTGTTACCAGCAATAAGGGACATTTTTCTCCACAATTTGTCATTTGTCTTAGAATTTGCATGCATGTGGCTGTGGACAATCCAGCAACATATCTTAGAAAGAAAAAAATAAAATTATCACTCGCTTCAGTTCTGTGTGGGCATCCACTGGACCATAAGCTTGTGGAGAAGTAGAAGACTGCATGCAACACAGACAACAATGCTGCCTCAATTCAGTAATTATATCCAGAACCAGAATTAGAAAGGCAATTCTTATTAGGAGACCATTACAAAGCTTCCTAGTCTACAAGACTGGGGAGGGGAGAGAAGCAGAAGGAATTTCAAAATTTCCCCCTTTTCTGTGTAATCTGAGATTTCTAGTTTCTACTCTATTAAAACAACCTTATGTGTGCATCAATGCACTGTTGCCCTGGCAAATCAGCCTGAAAGGAAATTGTCTCCAAACAAAGAGGATCAAAGAGAAAATGCAGCCCAGTCTCAGCAAGCACAAATGTTCAGTCTGCCTGGGCCCACCAAGGGCACTGAGAGATGTACATCCCTGGATGCTTTTGTTCACCTCTACCTGAAACAGATTACTTTACTGATCCACTCTAAGAACGTGGTCTTTAAACCACTATTTAAACCACAAAAATGAAGATTTCCTTTGTCTCTGCAATTTATCTGCAGTCTAGAGCTGAGTTACTGCAGCCCACCACACTGACTGCCCAGGCAGGCACACTCTGGTGGTCAGCCCTCCTCTCCAGCAATAGCCAGACATGATCTCTACATGAAAATTCTGAGGTTATTTTCTAAAAACTTTAGTTGGCCCAAACAGCTTCACTATTCTTCCTGTAAATTCATGCCCTGCTCTTGCCTAGTTAGATGCATAATCAATTGTTTGCACCCTCCTTCCCATCCATCTCCCACTACATTACAACAGAACTGTCAAATATGATTTATTGCCATCAGATTGTAAGAGCAATTCTAATCAATGCTTACTATGAAAATTTTAAAAGTGAAATTCCACTTTTCCCTTTTCTTTTGCAGGGTGGTCCGGTGAACAGCATGCAAGAGCAGACCTCTGCAGAGCAGACCTTTGCTGCCAGCTCTGCTCAGGCTGCCTGGGGGATCCCCAAAAAGTGTCTGTGTCTACATCCTTAAATACCTGAAAGAATGACACCCTCCTGAACATGCTCAGATTTACTGATTATTTGTTGGATTTATTTTCTTTTTTCTTTCTATTATTTCACTGATGACCATGATGAACCAAACACAAGGCATGCAGAATGAATCAGAGAAATCCTCCTTTTTCCTCACCTCCCTTCATGCCTCCAAATCTCTAAACAGATGCCAGCAAAGACTGCTGTGTTGCGGGTGGATGTTGGGAAGTTTTTCTGCAAATGGAAGCTAAAAACATCTGCAAAAAAAGTTTATGATAATTCATGAACTAGCATTTTAGAGGTGTTACAAGCTTGATTCAGTTCCTTCAGCTGGCCTTGCTGCTATGGAACTGAATGACCTAGAAGACAGCTGTGAATTAATTGCATATGAGACATCCTGTATGAAACATCATCTAACTTGGAACAGCTTCCTAATGTGTCAGAAATCTAAACTCCAGTTTTATAGCACTATTTTTAAATATTTACCAGTAGACAAACATACCCTTAAGTAGTCTTTTGAACAAGGATGAAAAACTAGCAATAACTAGACTAACAGAAATTTAATGTAACGCTTCCACAAAGTTTTCCTAAGAACCTATCTCATGCCCAGAGCCTTAAACACACAACCCCCTCAGTGGGACTACACACATCACACTGGTGAGATGGAACACCATGCCCCACCAGGATGCAGCCAGCTGCACAGCTGTGGAAGTGTGCAGATTGCAGGGATGAAACCACAGCATCAGTGGAAGACCAATCTCGAGACCTTTAGAAAAATCTGATGTGTGAATTTAACTTCTTGAATTTTCCAGAGTCTAAAGTAAACGATCAGTTGTATTTCCCAGCTATGCAAGAATGTTTCCCATGAAGTCCCCATGTGAGATAACCAGTTAGGGTAAAACACTTCCATGTTCTGGAGTCCCCTTTAAGCTGTTTCTATGAATTCATCTCCAGAACAAAAAGTCAATATGCAGTTGGTTTTCTGCCCACTGCACCCCTCATCACTCGTTTGATATTTACTTTATTTTTAATTAAAAAGATGTATAGTCCCTTCGAGGGCACTAAAACAGAGCAACTGTTTAGAAAAATCAATATAAGCAGGGTTGTGGCTCCCCATAGGAAGTTTAATTCTTGACAGCAGTTTTGCAGCAAAACGGACAAGAGTATAAAGCAATCCCCAGAGCTTCAGCACGACCCACTCCAAACACCCCAGAAAAACTGGGCTGAGCTGCACCATTTCCAGCAGCCTCTGCTCCAGCCCTACAAGCTCTGCCATTGAAAAGCCCACACTGAGCAAGAGAAGAAAATTTGGTGGTCGTTATATACTAAAAAAAGAGACTAAAACACCACTGTAAGAAGCTGGAAATGCAGAGGGAAGTGTTGATTATAAACCTGCCTGGCCAGAACCTCCAGCTGGTAATGAAGAAAGTAAGGTAGAGGGAAGAGACATGCAAACAGCACTGATAGCTGGCACTTTCCAGGCCTTTTATGTGGGAATGAAAATTTGGCTGGTTCAGGGGTACATTGCTACAGCACACACCTTCACTCCTCTAAAATCAAGACATGTTTTGCACTTGTAGAACAAATTTAGAAATTTTATAAATAACCTGACCACTAGTGATCAGATTCCCCAATATTTATCTTCTAGAACTCATATCTTTAGCTATTCAGCATAATTTTGATGAGTTGCTGAGATTAACACAGGTAAAAACGTATCCAGAAAGAAAGAGAGCACTTGTAAATAAGATGAGTTAAAATCTCCATCAGCAATTTGTTCTCATGAGTGTAAGATGTTAGAAAGACCCTGATTTTTGTCTATCTACACTCATCAAAAGGAGTAGCACTGCATTTATTTTCGTGTTTTCCTCATTCACCTATACATTGATAACAGCAAGTCTGACATAACTTCTAGTATAACACTGAATTTTAAATTCAGACACTTGGCATTGGCTCAAGAAATGAGTGAGGCCTGGAGAAAAACATTTCATTTGAAACCAAATGTCTTCCTTCTGGAATCAATGTGGTTCTAGCTATTTTTCCCTGGCTTATTAATAACACACTGGCCTACAGAAGTTTTCTCCCACATATCTCTTGTGTCTGAGCATGTCTTCAGACACCTGGATAAAAATTAAAGTTGTCTTTATTTTAATGAATTGAAAGGTTGGAAGAGGTGTTCTGATTTCATGTGCCTGGATGGAGGTAAGCTATTTATGCCTTGAAAAACGACCGGTTAACAAGAAAAAAGAAAAGACGGTACATGCCACAAATACAGTAGGTGCAGCCTTCCAGGTACTGTCTACAGCCAAGGACCAGCTTCTCAGCACTAAAGATGAGTCTCTGAGATAATCCATCCACACAAAAGCACAGAAATATGCACAACAGGGCTGCATCATAATAGGTATTCTAACTCTACTGAACTATTTTAAATGACGTAGCAAAATTAAATTTCATTGCAGCTCACTTGATCAATCAAGTGGAAACAGCAATACTTTTAATGTTTGCAAAAGCCATCAGCAAACTGCAAGCAAAATGTCTTAGCATTTGTCTTGCCTACACGAAGAGATTTTTTTTACAACTTCAAATATGGGAAGCCTTTATATGAAATATCCAAAATGTTTAGGAATAAGACAGTACAAAACTTGTTTATAGAAACTGCTCACCCCAAAAGAAAAGGCCTTCAAAAAGCTAACTCCTCTGACAGACTATAGGAATACTAAAGAAGCCGAGGCATTTTTTTCTAGATACATAAAATGAAATAAACTGCCTCACTGAGAAATATTTCCAGGGAACACAGTAATGAGATGTAGCAGTAGATCCTGCTGCAGCCTTAATTACATGGGTCACAAGTGAAAAAGGATGACTGCCAGCACACAGCAAGTGCAGTAGCCTTGGAATCATAGAATCATAAAATCCTAAAACTCTTTAGGTTGGACAAGGCCTCTTAAGATCATTGAGTCCCATCATTAACCCAGTACTGCCACGTTCACCACTAAACCATGTCCCTTAAATGACACATCCACTTTTTTTTTGAGCACTTCCAGAGTTGGCAATTATACCAGTTCCCCTGGCAGCCTGTTCCAATGCCTGACCACCATTTGCAGTGAAGAAATTTTTCCTACAATCCAATCTAAATCTTTCCCTGTGAAACTTGAGGCAGTTTCCTCTTGTTTTATGGCCTGCTATTTGGAGAAGAGATGGAGCCCCACCTTGCTACCCCCAGCTCATCCTCTTCACAAGACGTGAGAGGTGAGAGCACTGGCAGGATAATTGCATTGAATTTAAGTATTCAGGAGAGTTAAGCTGTGGGTTTGCTCTGTTAATTCTGCATCCTGCATGGTGAGTATGGAGCCCTCTGTACTGGGTACCACCATCAGCCTGGCAGGGCAGGGTCAGGAAAACCACCAGGACATCATTCCTCTGATACCACTGGCTGCATGAGAGAAATTAAGGCTCAAGGAACTAAGTCACACTTGCACAGTGCCACATCCATATGCTTTATATATTAATACGTGACGAAAGTCATAAAAGCAAGGTATAATTAAACCAGGGGAGAGTCCAGTAAAAGTTTTTAAGGCAAAATGAACTTGTACTGTTTCTTGCCAAACCAAACTCTTGAGGTTCATCAATTTTTTTTTTCCCCTTCAAGCTGCCCTTCCTTTCACCTTGCCTTTCATGAGGCCCCATTTAGAAAGGTGATCCCTGAACTCACAGGCTTGGTCTTTCACAAAGCCCAGAGACAGAGCAGTTCACTCAGTACAGGTCATCAATCCTGCAAAGAGACCTCTGCGTCTGCATTCAAAAGGGAAGTTGCTGAACATCTTTCCAAAAACAACACATTTTAAAATGTGTGCTTAATGTGTGGATTAAAGGGAGCTGGCCTGAGCTGCCAGCTCAAGGGGAAAATAAGAGCTCTGACTTAGCAGTTTAGAGCACATTAATGTTAAAGCCATGAGGAAACCTTGCGCTTGCATTCGTAGCCAGGCCATAAGCAAAGGCGGGGTTTCTGCTTTTTCACTTGTGGTTAGCAGGCTTGGGGGACTAAAGCAGCCAGCTAAGATGTTCCTTTACACAGTTGGTCTCCAGTACTGCTGCTGGTCCATTGTTTGGGTGGCTTCAGGCTGATGCTACACAAAAAAAGTAAGACCAATGCTCAGTAAATCATTTAAACATGCAGCCATCAAAGTGGTTGTATGCCTCCCCAGAGGGAAACTCAGACTACAAGTGGAGAAAATCCTTACTAACCAAGAGCTATTTGAAACTTCTTGGAGACTTTAATCTGGTCAGCAAACTGGGAAACACAGTCTGATGTGCATTTCGTTTACATCTGCGCCTGCTTTTATTGCAGAAAATCAAGAAGATTCAATGTTGACATTTAGAGATAACACAGAAGATTTGCCCTTTTGAATTTTCTAAAAGTCATGGATAGGTCATTTTGGCTTAGCAGTCTGTGCCTAGGAGTTCTGCTTAAATTGCAAGCGACTGGGAGGTGTTATACCCAAAAGATGGAAGAACCTTGAAGTGACATTCAGAGATCTGAACCTGAGACTGTGCAAATTATCTGAACCCCTTAAATTGGCATATCCTGAAATATTGGAGCACATACTCCTACTCCATTTACATTCCTCCTGAACCCTGACTTGAGTGGCACTACAACTGATTTACTCACGTTTGAGTGAGAGGCAAACAGAGTAGATTTGTAGGCAATTTGTCACTTCCAAGTTTCAGCCATTCACTCCTAGGATACAGCATGGTCACGATTTCCTTAAAGCCATTCTGTGACAATCACCACACTGGCACAGCTCACAAAAGAGCCTGAACCACAAGTCACGAAGAGAAAAGCTACTCCAAATGTGTTTGAAATGTATTTTTTTTTTTTTAATATGTGATTTCAGACTGCAGACAGAGAATATACCCAGGTAATTACAGAACTCTATGAAAATAACACTCGTGATCCCAGCCTATTAGACTGTAAGTCAAGGCAGTCACATCTCCACCCAACCACTTGAGGAGCATCAGGCTGAGGGCCACCATCAATGTCAAATCCAGTCTCCTGAAATTGCAGGTACCCATAAATTAAGGCATTTAATCTGCAAAGATTCACAAAATATATTCGCCCTCCACTGTTAGTCACTAAGCAAAACCTCTAACAAATGTTGTGCATTTAGTAGCACAGGGCTGGCCACAAACTCTTTAATGTCCCAGATGAAAAACATGGAAAGGTCAAAGGCAGTGTCAGAGTTCCTACAATTTTGGGAAGCTGAGTTGGTTAAATAACAAAATTGATTTTAAAGGTCCTAGAAAAACAGGCTTTCACCACCTGCTACAGCAACATGCACAGTCTCAATTCAGTAAGAAAATCAAGAACTAAGACAAGTCCTCCTTGAATCTTAAAATATGCAAACTTAAACTTGTTCATTATTCGTCACAGCCTTTTGAAAATCAAGTATTTTCTATCATTTAATGCACATTCCTTTTCATGCATCTGACTTACCAAAAAGTCTTACACAGATCTTTTCCCCAGTCCTCTTGCACAGCATGTACAAAGCCCTGGTTTATCTACAGGCAGATGAACTCTACTTCAGAGTGGAAAACTTCCACCAAACACCAATTGCTGGGGTATCTTCCGTTACATAAATATATAACAAAGAAAGGCCAAACAACCAAAATACAACCAGAACTTCTGGCTTCTAGTCCCCAGTTTGGATACCTGATCATAACCCTAGACATATAAACTCTCTTTTCTTTACTACCAAATGCCTGAACTTGTTGGACTCCTTTGGTATTTTTAATTTTAAATTTTTATTGACTTCAGTGTTCCTTGCCAAGACTGAAAAAGAAGACTTTTTGCTGAAGATTAGGATTTGAGACTTGCATGCATTTCTTGGGCTTATTTGACAGGCTAGAACCAAACTGATATCAGTCTTCTGGGAAACATGGACCTCTGGGGAGGATGAACGCTGTAAATCTGAAAGACTTTGTCCAACTATAAATACTATATTTTGATAGTCAAGACCATCATTAACTTGGCAAAACTCTAGATGCACATTGTAGCACCTGAAAATTGAATCATATCACTAATAAAATAGTGAGAATGATTTTTGATCTGCAAACATACATAAGGCAACAATTCTGAAAAGAAAGCCATGTTAAAGTTTCTAAGTGATGATCCCTTTAAAGTAAAAGGCAGTCATTTAAAATTAAGGCTCAAATATAGTTCAGTAACCAGAGTGTCAGGATTTTGATTCTGCAGGGACAATACTGATGATGTTTTAATTAAGCCCTCTACTAATCCTCACGTCTCGAGTTTCAGACTGCCTAATTCGTTTGCAGAAGGGTGATGAATTTCAACAAGGGAAGTCATACACTGGTTTTAGATACTGGTAGGGTTACATAGCTCCAATTTTTGTTGAAAGCAGGTTATGTTTTTGCTGACTTACGTTCAGTTTTTTTAGTGAGGTTTGTTACCACATCCCAAGAAATAGAAAACAGATTTTGCCAAGTTAACAGTATTTTTCTCTTTTTTTGTTGTTGCTGAAAAAGCAATGAAGTTACAAAGTTGCTATTAGAAATTTGGCAGCTACGATCCTTGTCAGCTTTTCTTGGCTGCAATATATTTAGCATTTCTTAAACAGCCTGCAAGAACCTGTGTAAATCCAGAAAACAACTCCTCTGAGTAAGCTGATTTTCCACAATGACAGTGAAGGTTTCATGCCCATTAAGTCAATTCAACCAAGTCACCTCCCTGAAATGTAACTTAACTCTATAGAGGAAAACCAGCCTTAGATATTCTGTATTAAACACAGTGGGAAATTCTATTTAATCTTCTCTAGTCATCCTTTGTTATAAAGATCACTTGTTGAAGACTCATAGTAGGCAATGCCCAGATATCCCCCCATACAGAAGAGCTCTTTGAGGACCAGGAATCATCTGACTAATGTGGCCAATCATCTTTCATTAAAAAAATGTTCACACTGAGAATGAGAAAAAGAAGGCACATCCACAGCAGAGCAACTACAGAAAAGGAAAGGAAGGCCCAGCAATCTTTTTGTCTACTTTCTTCTCATCTCTTGTTCAACCCTGAGACTCCAGCATACCTCCTGTGCACACTCAGGTACCCAGAGCTGACAAAAAGCTGATTTTCCTCCTGCTTGATCCTTCAGAAAACTGAGCACTGAGAAGCATTAACACACACTGCAATTTCTGTGAACAAGGTTTGTCATCCCTGTTTCCCTTCTAGCAGTCAAAGAACAGTCAACAATCTGTCTTCCCAACAACAGTTTTCCAGATCCTACTACATGTATCTTTATCTCAGAACCAAAGAATCAACATCAGACATGAAGCTTTAAATTCACTCTTCCAGAGGTGATGTAGGCTCAAGCCTTCCCACTGTACCACCTGGGGCTTCACACGGAGCACATTTTGGGAGAAAAACACAAGATCTGCTGTAGAAGGCAGGAGGCTGAAAGTGAGCTTGGCAATATGAGGGAAGAATCACTTCAGAGGCTGGTGAGACCCTCAGTGAGGCAGTCTCTCAAACAGGGAGGCTCGTGTTGGTGTCTGCTTGCTGATCAAGGAGAGGTGAGAGATGTAGCAAGGAGAGAGAAAAACTGGGAAAAGCTAGAACACCACCAGCAATTAATTGGGGCTGCAGTTTTACTGGAGGCCTAGGGAAGTTTGGAGGAAGACCACCATGATCCATATCTCTCTCCCACAAGCTGCACCAGTAAAGCATCCCTCTGAACACCCCTTTCTTTTCTTCTTCGAAACAAAACCCAAAGGAGCTCACACAAACCAACAAAAACTTCGATACACAGCTAAATTTCAAGCAAATAATGTGGTTTTGGAGTTCCAGATGGTGAAGTGCACATTTGAATTTTGCCCCCTCACAAGGGCTGGCAGATCCCCCTCCATCTGACAGACTCTGCTCAAGATAAGGGAGACAAAGTTGATTGAATTGAAGCAGCAAGGAAGAAGCAGGTTTGAGAAACAAACCTGTGGCACTCCTTGATCAGCAGCTTTTACACAAAACATGCCTGGATCAATCTATGCTGATAAGCTGTGGAGTGTGGGCATTAAATTCAGCCACGTCTCATAGCAGTCACAAAAGATTATGGTGCAAAGTCAACAGTATTGACAACTACTGCAGTGCCTGAATTCCAAGGCCTCTGCTGTGTAATTTGGAGGTTACACTGCTGCAGAGGAGGATCAATGGGTTCAAAAGAGAATTTTAGATAGAGTTTTAACAAATCCAAATTTCAAGCCTGACAACTATTTCTTGTACCAGAAGATAACATTGAATCAGTGCAAAAACTTGAATGAGTTCATAAAAAAATGCTTTTCTGACATGGCATTTAAATCCACAATGTTAATTAGATGTATCACTTTAAACTACTGTCAGGAGAAACCACGTTCAATTTTACTGTGTATTAAATTTTTTATCACAGCTTTACCCATATAATGCAAAAATCCCCTAAAAACTCAAGAAGTGAGTCTAGTTCACTTAATGTAAATACACCAGATTTGCCTTGGTTTCTCCCCTCTGAATCTTTCAGCTTTATTGCCACCTTTAGACTACCCCATCAGAACAGCTTATTGGAAGCTGCTCTTCAGGAATCCACGATTTCTATGCCCGCTACTGCCTTATTGGAAGGACTTGCACTTGGTTGTGACCACGGTGACTTCCCTGGGTTACTCAAGTCCTAGCTTAATGCAATATCGCCCTCTTATTTCTCTTTCCCTCTCCACTTTTGCACAGGCATCAAAGCTGCAGTCATCACCATGGAAACTAGCTGGAGAATTAAAAAAATAATAAAAGCCTACAGAGTCATGCAAAGCTTGTGCACTGCCACCCACTGGGTACTGGCATTAGGGAGCCTCCAAGTACAAAGCAACCCTGCTCAGTGTAAGCAAAGATCCTCTCGCTGTAGTGCCTGCATTCAGACCCAAAAAAGCACATTTTTGGCACCAATTAGTCTCTCCTCCCAGGGCAGGATTTGCTCATAGTGCCCAGATCGCCCTGATGAAACTCAAGGTTAATAAACTCAGACTCCCTGTCCTAAGTCAACATAGGAATCTCTTGTTTTCATGCAAGTTTATTCAGCAATGTGCATGATACACTGCTCCATCCTCTGCAGTGGTTTATTCCCAGAGTGCAGGCATGGGCATCCTGGGAAAACACACCCTTGCAATTTCAGAGGGAGCTGCAGGGATGGGGTTTATCAGGGATCAGGCCATGAACTTGCAGCTTCTTTCTACGAGGTATGAAATGCCCAAGAAGATTTGGGATTTTGGGGAGCTTGCTTTTGTTGATCCATAATGGTTTTTGTTACTGGCCAATAGTAACTAATAGCAGGTTTTACTTTAGGAAGATCTCCATGGTGATCTGAGCCTGCTGACATCAGCTGGGTTTTTTTTTGGTATGGGTTTAAGAACAAGAAATATAGTCTAATTAAAGGGAAAAAGACCTCAAAAAATTGGACAAAGGAGGAAGAACTCCTGTATATGCTGCAGTTCAGTTCAGTCTTCCAGAAAGAAGCAAAATACTCTAAAGAAATGTCCCTGATATAATTTATGTCATTAAAATAATTTAGAAAAACCTTGACTATTTTGGAGTAAGTAATAGAGTATGCCATAAAAAAAAAATTAGTTGATGGGGGTAAAAGCAAAAACAAAATGAGGAAAAAAGAAAAAAATGTCCCTAAATCTTAAAGGATCACAGTAATTTTACGGAAGTTTAAGACAGATTTTTCAGACCTGCTGCAGTGTTACATATGAGCTCTCTAGCACAAGTGTTTAAAATGAGAAAGGGGGGAAAAAAAGGAAATGTATTCAGACCTGATTTGTTCTTTTTCTGTATGTTCCTACAACCTACATTTCAAAATACTTTTTTAATCAAGAGATTTTCATAAATTTGGAAGAGTATTTTTTTATTTCCTCTCACATTGCTGAAAGCAATTGGATGTTTTTCCTCTGCATGGCTCTTTTTTCCCCTCTTTCCTCTAATAGGTTTTACAAATACATCCACACACTTATTTCAAACGGACACTCCAGAAATTAGTTAGATTTTGTATTTTAATCAGGCACAAGTCATGCAAGAAAATAATTTTTAAGTAGCAGGTAATCACACCAATGAAATATTTATGGAAACTGATTAGACCGAACCACTTATTCTTATCTCAGGATATTTGTATTTTACACAAATACTTAAAAAAGAAAGCAATATTAAGAGTTAGACAAAGTTATAGCTCACTTCTTTTACAAATCAGAGCACAGGAACGATTTCCAGAAGGCTGAGCAAGTGCAAACCAGTGTTTGCAGTTCAGAGCCCAGCACGCTTTGGCTCCCTTGGCCAGCTTGTGAGCTACCTTACTAAAGAGGAGACAGGAAAAAAGCACTGGCACAGATCCCCCAGGAAGAGCAGTGGAAAGCCATTCCCTAACACAAGGTTTGCTCTCAACACTACTGAATGAAACTAAGCCATGATTTTGTGAGCACTAAGCTCAGAGTGAGCAAGACAGACAAATGCTTCTCTATTGACCATTCTGTAATGGTGCCTTCCCATTACTTCTAGTCAGGAGTTACCTCGATTGCCAGGTCATTGACCTCCCCAGGTATTCAAAAGTGTATTGGCAGAGTAGAAAATTGGCCTGTGTGAGAATGACTGCACTTTGTGTCAGAAGGCAGATCTTCCAGATGCCAAATGCTGGATTTTGTTTCGGTTGTTGTAACCCCACGCTTCTCTAAAAGTGTCAGCATTGCAGGAAGAAGTTTCAGGTCTTTGTATGGCTATATATTTATATAGTGTGGATTTTCATATAGATCTTTAAAATCTAAATCTTTCCCTAAAATGGGAAAGCAACTACCATATGGCTGAGCAAATAGTTATCTAGAAACACAATATATGGAGGCTGAAGTGAAGTCCTATTTAATCCATTCTAGACCTAAAGCACCATTTATGTGACTAGCTGCAGTAGAAAAGCAGTTTTCATGCCAAATACAGTCCCTGTGTTGGTGCCAAGGCCAAAAGAGCAAGTGCAAATGTAGAACTTGCAATTCTTCCCTCGGGGGCCTTCCACAGCAGCCTGCAGACAGCAGATGGGGAAACACCACTGCGTCCAGGCACAGTTCTGTGCCCTCCAGCAACCCCAACAACAACTCAGGTGCTGCTGGTTGCACTACCAGGCTAATCCCATCCTCCCTGTACACATCTTCTGGGAGGATGCCTGTCTGGCTTTGTCCCCTGCTGTCCTTCTGCCCTGCTTCCCAACAAGGGTTGCCTTGGACTACAGAGAAATGTGCCCAGACACCACCTCAGGATTCCTGAACTGTCTAAAAGACCACATACTTGACAGCATCTACAGGGTTTCTTCTGAAAGCAAGACATATAACAACGCATTGGAGTGGACAGGCATAAAATACATATTTGGAGGGTAGGACAGATTATTAACAAGAAGGGGGAGAGCTCAAACATAGCAAATGGCATTGCATGGAATCAGCAAAGCAAAGGGTCTGTGATTTCCGTCACCTCGATACAGAGAAAAGAAATTGCCTTCTAAAGATCCCCAGGGAGAAGACTTCAGGTAGAAGGAAAGATGATTAGTTTGTACATTTGCAAGCTTTCCACTAAGCAACAGTTGATGACAGCATTAGAGATGGGAAGGAGCAAGGAATTAAGGGATAAGAAGCACAGCAAAAGTCACAGGATAAACGCTGCACAGAAGAAGATAGAAAACTTGAAATCAAAATCTATAAAGCAGTTCGTCTTAGAGGCAGAGGAAAGAATGCCAGCTTTTCCATCTCACATTGTAATGGCTAGCTCTCCAAGGAAACATTGCATGTGTGTGTGAGTTTTTCTGAGTATTTCCTTAGCTGACAGGGGGAACAAAGCTAAGTGGCCTTCTGAGCATCCTCTTCACTGCTGAAACTCATTAAAGCTTCCCTCTTAAAGTATTGTGCAAATGTATTAGGATGAAAGTAATTGTAAAAGATACAGTAATTCTAGAAAAGTACATGCAGTCAAAATTACTGTCTTGGTTTGAAAGACAGGTGTCTGCTAAGGAAAGCAGAAGCCTTCCTTGGAATGGAAAATATGACCCCCTTCCCACCGAATTATTATAATTTTGAAACTAAGGGTCTTTCAGGCAAAGATATGGGAAAAGGAATAACAGTTCTTCACTAGTGTGCAGCTGTACAGCGAGGCAGACAAACAGCAGCAGGGGCAGCACCAGGCAGAGCCCAAACCCATCCCAGCCGCTCTCGGCCGCGGGCACCTTCCCTCCGCTGCAGTTCCGGGCACGGCCAGCAGGGGCGCTGCTGGCTCCCGGCCGGGCAGGGGCTGCAGTGATTCCCCCGCGCCTGCAGGGGGCGCTGTGGTGAGAGCTCGGCCGCCTCCCTCACACGGTAATGGCGGGCACAGCGGGCAAAGAGGGATGGAGAAAGAGCGGCCTGTACAACTCACAGGGACAGCCAAACCTGGTGCCCCTCTGGGTAACAAAAGGAGCTGTAGCAGGAACCTCGGAGTAGCAAGCTGGGAAGGCAGGGATGAGCAAAGAGTGGTAGATGAGATGCATCAGAAACTTGGCAGCTGTAGCTGGGACCAAGGGGCGTCCCAGCAGTTAGAGTGCAGCATGGAAACCTCAGAGAAATGGCGTGGCTGGGCAGCAGCCACCCGGCTCCTGAACACAGGAGAGGCTCCCTTGGCAGGGAAAGGGCCTGGGATCCTGGGGTTTCCCCTGAGGCACCCCAGCAGATGGTGAAGGGTGCCCTGCTTGGTGAGTGCCAATAAGGTCCAACGGCTGCTCCCACAAGCACAGCTCCACTCATGGCAGAAGGCAGCAGAAGACAGAACCCTGCAGCGGTGGTGAATTCTTCCCACAGTGACTACAGCATCCTTCCCCTCCAAATGCGAGGGAGCAAGAAGGAGCTAGCAGCTGCTCCAGCCCCTTTTTTTGCAGCCCAGTTCTCCAGGTACTTCTGCTCTTCCCAGAGAATCCCTCAAATAAGAGGAGTACAGCCAAGTGCCCCCCTCCCCTGAGCTTGGCAACTTCTTTTGTCTCTCTTAAGTACCTGGTCATTATTTTCTCCTAGCAATGCATATGGGAGGAAATTCCCTGAGAGAAAAANGGGCAAAGAGGGATGGAGAAAGAGCGGCCTGTACAACTCACAGGGACAGCCAAACCTGGTGCCCCTCTGGGTAACAAAAGGAGCNACGGCTGCTCCCACAAGCACAGCTCCACTCATGGCAGAAGGCAGCAGAAGACAGAACCCTGCAGCGGTGGTGAATTCTTCCCACAGTGACTACAGCATCCTTCCCCTCCAAATGCGAGGGAGCAAGAAGGAGCTAGCAGCTGCTCCAGCCCCTTTTTTTGCAGCCCAGTTCTCCAGGTACTTCTGCTCTTCCCAGAGAATCCCTCAAATAAGAGGAGTACAGCCAAGTGCCCCCCTCCCCTGAGCTTGGCAACTTCTTTTGTCTCTCTTAAGTACCTGGTCATTATTTTCTCCTAGCAATGCATATGGGAGGAAATTCCCTGAGAGAAAAAACAAACGGAAGAATCCTAACCTCCAACAATTACTCCCAGGAATTAGAATATCCCCTCAATTCTATAGACTGGAGTGGCTCTGGTAGTATTTCTCAGAAACACTGCTAAAACTAATAACATGTCCAAAAGCTGAAATTAACTTTACATGCTACTGCCACATAGAAGCTATATTTCTAATTCAAATCAAATGAAAAGTGCATTCCAAAATAGGGCAAAATGAATAATGAAGACATGGAAATCAAAGGATCTGGAACAGGATTTATCTGTCACAAGTTTCTAGGAAGGACAGATGCCAGTACACATGTTAAACACGATGACACTTCCCTAGAGACTTACGGTAATACTTCACCCTTAAATAACACACTCAAAACACTTCACAGACATTAACTAATTAATCCTCAATCCTCATGTGGCTGTAAAAATTACACAGTAGGGAAATAAGGTCAGATCTTCAGAGGAGATCAAGCTGAGATTAAACAGTCTGCCCCAAGGCTATATACAAGTCTTCACAGCAGAGACAGGGCTACAGTTCCCAGGTCCAAGAGCCACCCTTCCACCAGAAAACCTTTGGAGGCACACTGACAGCCCCAAACATCTCCAGCAGCTGCTCAAACAAAGCTAAAGGCTTAGGCAGGGTCAGATGCCCCTCTGTGCCCAAAGGCAAACCCCTAAACACGTCTTAAGGCAGTAGGCTGTACACCCACAGACCTCCCTCTCCTTCTATGGCTTGGCAAAGCAGTTGGGGGTCAGTGGGAGGGGAGGTTTCCTCAGCAGTACAAACCCCTCCCTGTGCTGCACCTCCCCAGGACATCTTCCTTCCAGATCCACATCCACTGCATGCCAGGTAGCCACCATCACTTCAGCTTATGAGAGACTTCATTCAAATACCTGGGGCACATTTTACAAACACTATACAGAACACAGTGCAAACTGCCCCTGATCAAGTCCGACCTACCAGAGCCTTCAGAGCTCAGGAGTGTGAGGATGAATGGAGAAAAGGTGACTCAGGAGTGTTGAAAGCACTCAGGCAGGCCACAGCAGAGGATGCACTGACACACTCGGTCTCCTGGGAATCAAACAGTCCCAGAACACAAAAAATGTGCAGGAGGAGATCAACCCACACATCCTACAGTTAAATATTCCCTAGGCACAGGGAAAAACAAGTGGCAACCGCTCTGCACTGTTGCCCATGTGAAACTAAACAGAATGGCTACAGCCAAGGAAAGGGTTCTGGCCCAAGGACCCTTCATCCAAAACCACCCCAAGTTCTGCCATTTGTGGTGGCATTTCAACAGCTGTTAGTTTTGCCTTCAGCAACGATGCCAAGCCCTATCAACTCTCAGCTTTTTCAGAAAGTACTTCAGAGTATTTTGAAAATAGTAAGGCACCATTTAAAAGGTTCAGTTCTTATTGCAGCACTGTCAGAAGATAAATAAATTAAAAGCTGGCTACCACAAACAGCAGTATGCCTACTATTTCTGGGCTTCCTTTTTGTAAAGAGCTGGGTTTGGGTTTGTGAAGTAAACCTGTGTCTAAACTTCTAATTATATTAAGAAAAGGTAAGTGCTAGAAAACAGCTGGACCTCATAGTTCTAGCAGAAAGTTATTTAAAAAGCCAAGAGTTTAAATGACAGCTTCTTTTATTAAACTGTACCTGACGGGGAAGGAAAATGGTGCCTGGGGTCTAAGGTCTGTGTTGGCAAGAAAGGCTCTGTAAATCTGGAATGAGAGAGGACAGAGGAAAGGGTCCCACTAACGTCAGCAGTGGAAAATCTGGTATTAACTGAGAAAGGTGACTTGGATGAAGATAAATATAGTCCACAAGTGAAGACAAGTGACTTGCTAGACAAAGACAGCAATGAGCTGTGAGGAAGGGCACAGAGGCAGTTCATTCTGTGAAAAAGGAAAAAGCACGCACACAAAGACGTAAACAAGATTTCAGCTTGAAGGAACTGGCAGTTCCTCTCTGTCACTACCATTTACATTGCATTTCCTCCAGCCTTTATAAAACCTGGCTCCTCTAATTCACTCTAATGCCTCCACATGGCTCTTTCATTGCGTGTGTGGGCAGTCCAGAAAGCAGTAGTTGGACAGCTTTTGACTGAAAGGAAATGTTTTAGGCACAGCTCAAAGCCTGTGGGAGTCAAGAGAAAGCATTGAATTTGGGCATTAAAAGAAACAGGATGCCAGGAGAGTCACATGAATGGTTAAAACAGAAGATGCATAGGCCTGAATTGGGTTTTAGCCATTAGCTGTAGTTGGCTGGTTTTAATTAATAGCAGGTGGCTCACTCTTTTGGCAAGGGCAGATGTGAGCTAAAGTTTTAAGATATCAATGCAGTGTTTACCTTGCTTAGTAAAAAACAGTGTTCTGCAAACGTTTGTCTAGGGCCACATCTGTACAAACATTGCCTGGGCACCTGGGATCCAGGTGGACACTTGGCAGCATGTGAGCCCTAACAGCAGTGAAGGGTGCCAGGATCCAAAGGCTGCAACAAGTGCATAAGCCACTTGATCCAGGGAAGTCATGATTCCCCTTTCACAGCTCTTTCAACCACAGCTGGAATTGTGCCTCCAATCTTGAAGCCCCTCTAATATAAGAAAGATGTTGATCAGCTTGTGGAAGTCCATCTGAGGCCACCAGGATGGTCAGCACTGGAACATGCAAGCTGTGAGGAGAGGCTGGGTTAGTCTGACTTGGAAAGGAGGCGGCTTTGGGGGGCCTACAGAAGCCATCAATACTGAGGCAGGGCTTACAGGGAACACAGCCATGCTCTTCATTGAGGAAGGACAATGAGACTGTCTGGACTGGATATACTGGACACACTCCCCTGGGTATAATTAAGGATTGGTACAGGAGCCCAGAGGAGCTGAAGAATCTCTGTCCTTGAAGCTGTAGACAAAGCCCTGGGCAAGCTGGTATAAAATCAGTGCTGTCCCAGCTTTGAGCTGAACTACACAATCCCCCAGGAATCTTTCCAATCCAAGTAATTTGATGGTATTTGTCACAAGAACAAGTAATACACAGGACATAAAGACAATATGTTCTATACACAGGACATAAAGACAATATGTTCTGAAAACACTAAATTACAGTGCAATTGTTAAAACAAACAAAGAACCCCAAAAAACCACAGTAACCCATAACATACAGGCCATTTCTCAGACAAAAGCTCACATCTTTTCTCATAAGCCTTTGCAGATCAGTAATCACCTTGGCAAAGACAACAGGCAAGAACTGTGTAAACCACTGCCATCTATTGAGTTTAAGAGATTCACGCCAGCTGAGTGTTTATTGAGTAGATTTACAGTTGTACAAAAGTGGAATAAATGAACAAAATCAGGTGCCATGTGCAAGCCACCTCAAATGCCATGGCTAGCTCTGCAGAGGAACACAAAGCAATGAAAGAAAAGCCACTTTTAAAATAAGACTGGTCTGAAAACAAATGAGATTAAATTATTGACTGCAAAGTGTCTCATTTTAAACAGAGATTACTGGCTCTGCACCACTCTTCCACTTGATTTAGATTTCCACTTCCATCTGATTTAGGTTTTATCACTGCAAGAAGAATAGCACTTGGCCTTTCACATTAAGTAAGTTCTTTTTCACATATAATGTTTCTCAACTAGATATCCCACAGTTTAATTAAATTAAAATTAAAATTGCGTTGTAAGAATACAGACCATTTAGTACCTGAGACACTTAAGCATTCATTCTGTTTCATGAAGAAATTAATTATGTGAGAGTCATTAACAACAACTGTAATTCCTTATGGATTTAAGTTATGTTTTGAATTGGAAGACTGAAGTTCCCAGCTGATTTAAATTCTACATGATGGCAAAAATGAATTAATGATATTAATATTCCATATGAAACTTAGCATAGGAATGAAATTCTGTGTTAAATGTAAAGGCAGCAGCATGGATAGGGAAAGAAGACGAACCTATTTCTGTTGTACTGATTTTTTCTTACAGAAGTCTGGAGTATTTCTGGATGAGCTACACTCTATAAGTTCAACCTGAGTACTGGTAAAATAAATAACAGCCTTGGAACTGACTTAACAGATACCAGGCCTAGGCTCTGGCTTCCGTGGATCACCTTCTCTCTTCGGCATGAAAACCTCAGAGAATTTTGTTTTTCCTCAGCCACGGTCTAAGAGAAATCTTTTCCAGCCTGATGAAAAGTGAGAATGATAAAAAAAGACCTATAAAGAATGATAAACACAGTATTTCAAAATTGGCCACCCTGCTGTTAATTATCATCATTAAAACATCCTCCACAGTTTATGCATATTCAAATTATGCTGGCACTTCTCCTTCTGAGGAAACAGTTTGAAAGGGGCAGGAGGAATCTCTACAGCAGAGCCTGCAGTTTGAGAATTCATACACTGCATCAGCTGGATAGCAGAGCCAATTTTCCAGATATATAAATCTGGGTTTAACTTCTGCAAGGAAAACATTCACATCCATCCCTTTTATGATGCTATAGGGACATCTCTGTTGGCTGAAAGCATCATGCAGGCAATCAAAATGAAGATGTAGGGCAAATTCTAAACCAGCATAACCCCTATATAACCTTCCTTGCCCAGGTCCAGGGCTCTATTTTGAAACCAAGGAGTAAACTGTGGGTTCTGGTGAGGAATTGCTCTCCACTGTCAAAGCCAACCAAGTGCACAGGGTTCAATTTTTTCCAAGAAAAAAAAAACCACACTGATTAATTAAAATGCAAAGGCATCTTCCTGCCAAGTATTTTCCAGCCTTATGTTCAGCTAAGAATAATAAGGCTCACCCATATCATCCAAAAGACTGGTAGCCATCCTCAACACGCCATCATCTATCACCCAACAAAAGTCCCTGTTTGCAGAGGAACAGATTGCAGCCAACTAGATGGCCAGCTGAGGGTTCCACTTGTGCCTAACCCACAGCTCCTTCAGTCTAAAAGCCAATATAGCTGCTCCCTTTACTACAGCCATGCCTGGCTGGCCTAGAAACACCACCACTGACAGCTTGGAAGAGCTGTTTCAGGACAGGGAATGCAGTGGAGCAGTGGGATGGAGCCCCAAGTGCTGCCCAAGGCTCTTCAGGCTCCCTGGCCCTGACAAGCCATGGGAGCTTGTACCACACCAGCTGAAACCCCCTTTGACTCCCCTGAGATGAGCCATGCTCTAAATAAGGCCTGATGAAAATAATCACTATTAAAAAGCAAATTTAAAGAGCTCCTTATTGGAACCCATGCAGAACCAGGGGTCCACACTGCAACTTTAAGGCAATCTACTTCCAGAAACAAAACGGTGTCCTCCTTCAAACTACCCTTTTGGTGCTGAAAGGCAAGGAAATGTAGTCATATTAGGATTAATGACTTGAATTAGCTTCTTTGCACCTGTGCCTCACTGTATCCGTGGCAAAGATGGACAGTAGCTTTGCTTTCATAAAGTAACACTTGAGGGTTTTTTCGTCTACATAAATTTTTTTCTCTCCCTGTCTTTCCAAAGAAACTACTTCAGAAGGAAAAATGCCTCCCACTGTAAAAGTTTCTTGATATGAAAAATGCAAATCTCAAGCAGCTATAATGAAGAAAATCAATTTTAGACTCCTGGTGGCTATCTTCCTGCAAAGCTGTATTATTTTTCATCAAGTATCTACAAGAACCAGATCACGTTTCTAGCTTTCTGTTCCTCTCCTGTGTAATGAGGGAGAATCATGTATATTGCTTTCATTTAATTTACCCTAGAAATTCAGAGTTATTGATTGTAGTTGGTAGACTTCCTAGCTGTAAGAGACTGGAAGCAACACTTTTATGCCTTTTATATTGCTTACTGCAGAGAGAGAACCAAAAGAAGAAAAAAAAAGGAGGAGGCAAAATTAAGCTTTGATCGTTGGGGAGAATATATCAATGTGGAGATAAAATACTGTCTGGGAATACCTAAATATATAACACAACTAGAGATGCAGACTGCCTCTTATGACATTTATTAAAGAAATATCCATGCAACTGATTATCTGAGAAATATCAGAAAGATCTAGAGTAATCAGGCAAAATCTGCATATTATTCACTGAAAAACATGCAGGTGTATGGAAGGACCAGAAACTATTCTCTAATTTAGATAGTACTTAGAAAACAGTTTTGTAAAGGGAAGGAAAAGAACAACATAATTTTGAGGAAATATTTTGTTTGGATATTTTAAAAGCAATAATTTAATTCAGAAAGCTGCCAAAATATCAAACAGGATTAATGCTAGAATACTTTGCATGATTTGGTAGCTTACAAATGAATGCACAGAGCCAGCATCTGTCAACTCCCTCAGGCAGCCTTGCTTAACGGAATGCAATTTCTTACCTGAAAAACATAAATAAGAAACATACATTTACATTTTGCTCTGCATAACTTAATACGTTATTTAGTACCCTAAATCACACACTAAACCAGTTCCTCCTATTAAGCATGCAAAGATGCTACATCACTTGTGTAGAATGTTTTTAAAATCAACAGTGGTTTCCAATTAAAACAGTTCAGATGTAAATATTTATACCAAATACAGCAACGTGATTAACATTCTTACCAGATACAAGCTCACTGGAGTACAACACTTTCCATAATTACCCCCTGCTCATGGACTGCAGTCATTTGATCCCCCCAGGCATCAGGAGAAGGGAGCTAACACCCAAACCACGACCACCACACACCACCTAAGGGTCCTCCTTCGCCCAGAGCAAGCTCTCTGGGACACGAGCATGGCACATGTTCCTGGAGCACCCTCCCCTGCTCTGGGGTCTCACACATGGCTCACAGATCTAAGACTCAGCCCTGGCAGGAGGGCACAGGCAGGAGATGTGCACAGACAAGCCTCAAGCTTGGCTCTGGTCTGAATCCCAGACTAGCATTCAGGGGAAACTTCAGAGAGCATTTTCATTTTCCTCCGTGTTGCTCTCACATCAGATCTGCAGTTCCTTTCCATCTGGATCAATCTGTATTAGATGTGAACAGATCCCTGAGGCTCTGCTCAGGTATTAAATGTTTTTGGTGCAAGTCTCTGCAGTAAATAGGAACAAACCTATAAGCCTGGCATCATCTGAAATCCACAGGGGTCTAGGCAGAATCCATACACCTGCCATGGAGTCTTCAGCTGCAGTCATAGATGAATTATACTCATTTAAAAAAGGTATTAATGTATAAAGCTTCCACAAGGGACAAAACCCACAACACTAAAAAGAAAGTATCAGTAAAACACTACAGCTCTTTACTGACATCTTCAAGCAGCAATGGGAATCCATCCAAATCAAACAGACAGAGTGCAAATGCCCAGGAAACTATGAGAATGAAGAATGGCCACATTTCATTCCACAAAAACTGTGCCCTCTTTTTTCTCCCCTCTTCCTCCTCAAAATGTGTTCCAATTCCGCTACTAGAGGCAATAGAAGAAAAGTTTAGTAAGCCTAGGGTTGAAATCTTAATGCATGTAAATAAAAAATCATGAAGAGACAAGGAAAAATATCTAATATCTCCAAACAACCTATCCTGCCTCCCTGGGTTTCTCAGGTGAAGCTCTATGAAATTTCTTCTCCTGGAAGTTTTTAATTGCATTTTAATTATGCAAACATGCCATGGGCTTTTAGGGTACAGCATTGGCTTAAGCTGAAAGGAATAGGTATCCATCAATCTAAGCAAAGTATCTACAAAACACTCAGTTCTGCAGTATTTGTGCTTCTCTTTCTGTGAAGAAACCAGAATAATAATAATTGCACTTAATAATTAAACTGAAGGAAGTTCAACTTCACTACACAGGAAATTTGGGAGAGCTCCCTGCACCCCATATCTTTTAATGTGATTTTCTTAAACTACCTCTATCTGCAAGCAAGGCACTCCAAAGACAAATTTTTGTTCTGTGTCTAAGAATGCAAGAGATAACCAGACCATGATATTTCAACAGGTTTTCTGACAAAGCTTCATTTGCAGGGCTTTCCAGAGTTTCTCCAAGTTCAAGGGACATTTTTGAACTTGCTCGATCAGAGCTGATGCATTTTATTTTCCCCACAGGTTTGCAGCATGAGATAATACCAGAGCACAGTTGCCTATACACAAATGACTGGCCACTCCCTCCCAAAGAGCAGGACATCAGGCAACCCCACAACAATGAGCAAAGGTTTATCAGATATGGATTCAGCAGTGCCCCAAAGCATGAGGAGAACAAAGTGCCTCCTTTATCCATTTCAGTATAATGACAGATCACGCTGCTTGCCTGGCTCAGTTCAGCTCAAACACCACTTCCTGTTGCAGATGTGTGATGCAGGAGGGCTCAAAACTGACAGGTTTTAACCATATTTGATAGAAATTCGACACAGATGTTGTTGGCTCAGCTCAACATTACGCAGAAAGAAAAGCAAAATTTATTCCAACGTTACAGGCTCTGATGTCAGGAAACATCACAAGCCTAGTTGTTAATTCTCAGCAGCACCTCTTGGTTCCCCTGCAGAGGGGAGATTTTGCCTCACTCCCCCCCTTAAGTACAGGGGATCATTCCTTCCTGCAGAGCTCTGCTAACCCACACACTGAGCTGCTGTGCCTCAAGTCACCGTACACACTGAGAGGTGTCATTAACACATGATGGTGACACACGACTCTGTTTGCACAGCAACACTTCAATGTCACGGGAAACCTGATATAGTTTGGGGACTTGGATCTGAAGTGCGACGTTCCCATTTAAAATGCATACATTTGGGGACAGGGAACAGAGCAACTTATCTTCTTGGCGTTCAGCTGGCAGAACTGATCATAGCCATATAGGAATTATCTAAATGTTTTCCAGAGAAAGCTTCAAATAAACCTTGTACTGGCATTTCCTTCATATTTGCCACCACTTCTGAAAAGTTTTTCAGAGATATTTTAAAAAGTTGTATTCTTTCCCAGCTTCCCACTGGCATGGGAGCATGAGGAAACCTCCAGGGGCCCATCCCTAAGAGGTGTCCATGAATTTGGGGCAGAATGCCAGTCCTGGTGACATCAGCCCCTCAAACTGGGCTCCCTGGGCACTGCACCACACCTGACACACAACACTCACCCTCAGCACATCAACTGAGACAGAATGTGCTGACAATCCTGACCCTGTTGCCAACATGCCAGGTAGTCCTGGACAACTCACTCCACACCTCAGCCCTCCCTCTGTACCCTGTCTCTCCCAGAAACACCTGATTTTGGGAGGTTGGGACTTGCAGGGCACAGCAGTGACCCCCTAATCCCACCTGAGGCACTTCCAGCATATAGAGAAGGAATAACAAAGCCAGCTTTGATTGTTAAATGGTGGGTCTTTTTTAAAGTCTTCCCTCTCCTCATTTCAGAGTAAAACAAACCTTTAGACATTGAACACATGTGACTCTGGCCTTGGTTATATTGGAGAATATAAAATGTAAAGTAATTGAAAGGGACAGGTCAGAACATTTAGCTGATCTTTCCCAGATGCTTTTAATTTCTTGAGTCGGCATATGAGAATATCCTGGTGATGAATGCACTGTTTATACCAGAAATACAGTAATAAAAACAAAGTTCTTAAAGGAAAACTGAAAATATTCTGATATGGCTTTATGAATATGACACACAGACTCGCAGAAACAAACACCATTGAAATTGGATGGAAAACTAAAATATCAAACAATTAGGCTTGCTTGCAGAACTGCTGCAGGTTCTACACTGCAGCTATGTTATCTTAGCAATCAACTTGAAGATTATGGCACAGCCAAACAAGCTTATATATCTCTATGGTTTCAAGGTATGCAAGCAATAAAAGCTGAAAACGAATCTTTACATTATTTCATAACTTTAAAAGAACACCATATTGTGTATAACAGGATGAAGCACTTGTTTAAAAATTCAGTGTTATTTTAGCATCAATAGCTTTCACTAGCAGCTTTCTGAACACAGCTGCGTGGGGAGAAAATTAGTTTCCTAACATTTGCTTCTTCCAAAGGCTAAAAAATGTCATGGCTAAAAAAGTCATGACTGCAACCTTAGGTATAGACTAACACTCATCCAAGTACTAAGCCCTGGCTAAGGGTGTGAAGTTAGGAGTTTGCTGGCAGCAAATAAAGAAATGCCAAAGGGAAACAGCAAAACTGAACATTATCTGCAGTCAAATTAATATTCCAGCATCTTAGAGAACAAGTAGTTTCCCAGCTGTTTGAGTAAATATTGACAGTAAATGAGGTCAGTTACCCAAATTTCTGATGAAATGTGGAAACGTTTGGTATTGAAACGTTCCCATATTAAATACTGCCACACATTTTTTGAAACCATATCTTTGTGGGGTTTTTTTTCCCCAACTACTGATTGCCAAGTTCCTGCCCTGGGACATGAGTGTCCAGCCCTACATATTGCAGAGGACCAGGTAGATGGACAGGGCAAAAGCACAACAGGTAACACTAACACATTCTTCAGCATTCAAAATAATGAGATGATTCAGACTCAGACCAAAAACTCAGCTCTGTGTTGCTGCACTGAAACTTGAGAGAGGACACAGAGAAAGGTAGTTTGGGAACTAATTATTACCCAACTCAGAACAGTGCAAACTTCATTACTTGTAGGTGGATGAAAACAGAGCAACGGCTCTGCTGCCAAGGGCCTTCTGCCTCTGACCTTACTGCAGCCAAATTGGGCCTCAGACAAAGGTCAGCTAACCCAAATAACTTAAAATAAATACACCCTTCCTTGGCAGGGAAAGCAATTAACTTGCCAGATACCTTTCTGCACAGGAGAGGAAGGAACAGAAACGCTGCCCTGGCAGATGACTGGTTAAGTCATGCAGAGCTGCAGGGGCAGAGCAGCTACACTGTGGTGCAGGATGAGGTGAGCAGAACCACTAAAAACTACTGGAAAAACATGACCAGTGAGTCAGAAACCTTTGACCACCAAAAAACACAGCCCTAAAATTTCAGCTGCCTCGTTATCTCCATCACAGCTCCAAGAGCTCCAGCTACTGAATTGCCAACTGGTGCCAGACACAGCAACAAACTCCCAAGTGTGGGTAACAAACACCAAATCATTTTGCGCATGAAAAGACTCAGCCCCTTCTAAACTGATCTGAATTTTCACTGCCAACATCCTAAACCCCCAGGACTGCCTTCCCTGCATCTCAATACTGTCAATAAGTTAACTAAATTCCAGGGCAACAGGATGAAACATGGACAAGCCATGCCCAGAGATCCATTGCTATGGAAATAAATTTTTCTTCTCTGCATAAAAATTCTAGGAATGTACTGTTAAAGTGATCAAAAGCTTAGTACTGGTGCTACTACATCTCTGAGGGTTGCCATTTTGGGTGCCTATTAAGGGTTTATATTTATGTTATAAATCATCTTATTGCATTCCATGGAGAGCAATTTTAACACTAGGATCATACCCCTTAACTAGCTTTTTATAGGAAATTTAAAGGCTGAAGAACAGTAATGGCACTATAAAAGACACCTATTTTTTTGCTTCCTGAAAATAATAGCATGCTACAGAGCCATGAAAAGAGAAAATGATAGCAGCGCTAACCTGCAATAATTATACTAATAAAAAGAAAACGCTACTGAAGAAATTATGGGGAGAAAGACACTAAAATTTCTCTGTCTAGCTAAAGCACTAGCATAACCTTTCAGAGAATATATTTGCAAAGTACATAAAAAGCTCCAGTTATTTCAAAGGTTATGATTATGTCCTTCCTTTATTTAAATTGACACCAGTTATTACTCTACTTTCTTGGTCCAGAGTCTAAAAAATATAAGAAGCATAAATTGTCGATATAAAATTATAGTGTTATTTGTTATTACAGTGTTATTAAAGTGATATTTACCAAGTTCAGGCAGCTTTTTTTGCCTCCCTAGTGTAAGATTCAGCAAGGAACAGGAAAAGCCTGGGTTTATGGCAGAATCAGCTAATGGATTTTTAACTTCCCATATTTTCAGCGAGATGGAGCCAACAGAAAGAGGAGAACAAGAGCATCCATCCACAAAGCTGTGGTGTCGAGGCTCTGCATTTACATGTTCCTGCCACCCTGGGAAAGCTGAGGGTCCTCGTGCCCCAGCAGCTCCTCCACCTCTCAGCTTCCCTCTCCACCCACCTCCCTTGCAGACCCTGGGATGCTCCCTCAACACAAGCCCCTCTCTGCAAAGTGTATCTGCAGGGAGGTCCCCACCTTCAGGTGGAGACAGACACTAGTAGACAGACACTAGTTGCTCAGCAGTTCCCCCTGGGGTTACGTGAAGGGTTGAAGAGGCATTGACAACGCTGTGAGAGCAGAGAACTGCAACCAGGAAAGAACAAAATGTGGCTATGGGCAGGAAAAGGTCTGAGTCTTCTTGCCAGACAGCCCTCTGATGCACACATGACCCGTAGGAAATTCCATGGCAGCAACACAGAGGAAAATCAGCCAAATTCTCTTTTTTCCCCAATCTCAGACAGCTGTGGGTACACAAAAGGGAGCCTGGGGTAGATCCCAGCACACTACCACATATTCAGCATGCCCACATTTCAACACTAGGGATATTTTTGTGTTTATAATCATGAGTAGCACTCACAAAATGATGGCAAGTCTATTACTCCTAATCACTGCATTTTGTAATGGAATACCAGAAAATATATTTTTTTACATTGTCAAAAGTAACTAAAATTGTTGATGTTTCGCGGTTGTAATCCACTAGCTCATGTCAATAACAGCCCAAGACAGTTTATACAAAGTCTCTCCCATTTGGATGATTCGTTGAAGTCTCAAAATAAAAGAGGAAGAACGTTATTTGTTCATAAACAACACTGCCTTTCATTCTATGTAATTCTACAGATATGCAATGTTTGCACCTTCACTTCCTACTGACATCATCTTTACCAAGAGCTGTCAGCAAAATGCAAAGAAATAGAGGAGGAATAACACACAGTTTTATGAGTGCAACCAAATATAAAGAGTTTATGCTGTTGCCTTCAGTTACACACCACTCATCATTCATCCTGAAAGGCAGGAGTGGACACATCAGCAGAACCCAGTTCCTCAAGACACAGCTGCTCATGTAGCTGATGAAAAGGCAAAGTTTTTCTGCACTTGCTTCAACTTCAGCTTATTTTAAAAGAAATTTACAGAAACAGAATCTGAGCCTAACCATCCATATGACTTACCCCCGCCCGCTTAAGCATCAGCAAGCACAATTCAGAAGAAACCCAGCACAAAACCATGTCATTAAATGTAAAAGGAAGGACTTATGGGTAAAAGGGAAAATTAATTCAAACCAAAAATCTGAACAGTACATAAACAGGCACAATAAAAAGAACACACAGTGTGCATCTGGAACTACATGGAGGAACCAAACCTAGTGTTAGTATATCTAAAGAAAAGGTTTGGGGAGGTCAGTGCACAGGTGTCTGAAACACCTTTACTGTCTGGCAAGCACTACCTGTTCCCTCTTATAATACACTGGGAAATGTCCTGCTCATTGAAAGTGTCAGTAAAATTAATTTTAATTACCAGAGGAAAAGCTGCAATCCCGAGCTGCCAGCCAAGGCAGTGCCCGGTGCCTGTCTCTGCAGCTGGATCTCTGTTGTCAGGAGCAACTGGCAGTGTTTGAGGGAAGAGACAAAAAACAAGTGGCAAATGCTTCTTTGCAGCAGTGGAAGAATCCTCAAGATCCACCAGAGAGAAGATGCTATTTCAAGAGGACTGCTGTGGCTCTGATGCCTTCAAAACTTACCTCACCTAACCACGACAGGCTCGTGACTTACAAGAGAGACTCTTTGTGGAGACACCAATTTCCCCTCATCTCTCAGGAGCAAATTGAAGTTCCACCATATTCAACAGAGGAAATGTTCCTTCAATGAGGAGGGAAAAATCATCACCTCACCAGCCAGGGGTCCTCCTTGGTAGGTCATTCTCCAGCAGCTGAAATTACTACAGAGCTATACTTTTTTCTGACTGAAATATTCACAAACTAGTTTACAATCTTATGCTGCAAGTTAAATTCAGCTAAAAGGCAGTACTGTAGGTTGAATGAGGTTATTAAGCATTTCCAGATGTCAAAGGTCTTGTGCCACACAGAATCTTCTGCAGAAAAAAGAAGCTGGGAATAAAAAAAATACCTAAGTCACTGGCAGCAGATAAATATACAATTTCTTTTTGCTGTTCTGCATAATTGGGGAGGTTATAATCTATGTTTTTATAAAGGGTTATTAGTCCAGAACAGATCAGGCATGAACATCAATCCCTTGGCTGAGCCAGGCTAACAGCACATGGGCAGACCCAGCTCAGGGATCAGGCAGCTGTTCTGTTCATGTAGCCTCTCTACCTTCTTCTTTTTTGTTTTTTTAATTCTTCCTCTTCTTTGAATTTGTAATTCAAAATAATTGCTAAAGAAATCTGATTCAGCCACTCACAAATGACCCCTGTAACACTTACTTCATTCCCTGCTAACCAATCTCACTTTTAAATCTCATTAGGGCTTTGATGAGTGGAACGGTTGCACAAAAGACAGGTGAAAATGAGAATAAAGGAGATAAAAGAAGAGTGCTAAAACCCTGGCAAGAAACTGTTATTAAAAAAAAATACCAAAGCATTTTAATATCTGCATGTAGGGTAAAATTTAAACTATTTCAAACATAAGACTTGAAATGTTCCAGCTTATTTTGTTTGCTCTTAACGCCACAGGGATGTAGATAATGAGGATTGCAGTGGCCCAACAGCAATGCCAAGCTCAACATCAAACCTAGCAGATGGCTTCAGCCTCCAAAATGAGAAGCCACTTGACCTAGAGGGAGACATTCATTAGGTACAGGGTGCACAGTAAGTCTGACTCCATAAACGAGCTCATTGCAATGAGCCCACGCTAGAGCAGCTCTGCAGGGACTGCAGCCCGTGAGGAGCCTCAAGAGCTGGGGAGGAAGGAACAGCAGGGAGGAGCTGGGATGGACTGGGCATCCCCCTGGGGAGAGCAGGGCTTAGAGGGGTTGGCAGTGATGGAGTGAAGCTGAGCCTGGGGAAAAGCTGCTTGAATTCAGCTTGGTTTCTCACTATCCAAACCTGGGTTAACTAGCTCTATATGAACTTTTCACCAAGCTGGATTTGTTTTGCCTGTGTCAGTAACTGCTAAGCAATCTCCCTGCCTTCACCTTGCCCAACAAGCTTTTTGGTCTTATTTTCTCCCCTTGTCCTGTTCAGGGGGCAGACTGAGAGGGTGGGCAGGTGGCAGGGGGACGAGGTCACCACACCACAAGGCTGAGGGGAAATGCCAGCTCCAGCTGTAACTCTGCCATCTTGGGTTTTTCTCTGCTGAGAAAGCAATGGTGCTTACTCATCTTTTTTCAGCCTTTGTGGCCTAAAAAGCAACAGCAGACTAAGTCCATTAACAGAGCCAGAAACCAGGACATGGATGTCAGTGAAGGGTTAAATCACAGCTAACAAAAAGAAAAGGATCCAAAATATTGATTCAGATTTCCCACAGCTGCTTTCAGGCTCCACCCCGCTCTCCTATCTAAGAGTTTATTTCACTATTTTTTAACCATAATGAAAGATAAAGCCCAATACTCTTTTAGCTTTAAGATTTACCTTGATTTAAAGGCCTCCATAAAGTGGAATAATTATACCAAAGGGAGGGATGATTTTAATGTGGTGTTTTTTAAATCAATACAATTATACTGGTTATAACTACTAATGCAAACACAGGGATAGTGGTAGGAAGATGCCTTATACTGCTAATAGTCCATTCCTTACCTCCCCTGGGACCAGCTGTTCAACCACTGTGTCACCCTGCAGCTCCTCCTGTCCTGGGGCACAGCAGGGGTATATTTATAATAACTGTACCATTATTTTGGATGGAGTCAAAATGCTCTAGTTAGGTTTTTGCTCCTCACCAAGGCAGCAAACTGACTGCCAGCCCCATGTTAGGGAAACCTTGGTGCCACAGCACAGCCCCAGGCAGGGCTCCAGGGTACCAGGGTGGTGCCAGCTGAAGCCTTTGCTGGGCTGGCTCCACTCCTGTTGCAGGATTGTATTTCACCAAAGCACAAGGGATAAAGGGTCAGGAAAAAAAATCCAAAAACCAAACCACAACCCCTCCTCCTCCCTCCACATAAACAGCTGTTTTGGCAGGACTGGGAATGCTCCAAGAGCAGAGAGCACAGCACGATTCTGTTGGCAAGGGGCTGTTTTTACACCTGGCTTCTCACATCACACTTGCCTGCCCAAAATGGAAAACACAGATGGGCCTTGCCCCTCCACTCAGCAACCCCTCCCTGCTCAGCAGGGCATTTCAACATGTTTAACTTAAGGCTTGTACTTAAATTCCACTGATTTAGATAGGACTTAATTACACGCTTGAATGCCTTTCTCAGCTGGGAGAAGTGTAAATATCTACTCAATATAGTTTGATGAACTGGCACCCAAGGCAAACAAGACCTATTTTGCTGAGCTAATGTTGGGACTCGATCATGTAAAGAAGCACACCTTAGGGAAAGTTCCCTACCATCACACATGGAGATCCTTTTAATCCAGCAAATATCTGCCCCTTTCTTGCTGGACTTTCAGTTGAGTTCACCTTGTATTTTGTGTCATAAGTAGAAAAATCACAGAAAAGTGAAAAAGACTTCCCCAGTGTCCCCCAAGAGATGAGGGAAGATAGGCAGGAAAACACTGCACAGGGCACTGACCAGTGCCTGCAACACAGAGATCATCACTGGGCTTCAGCTACACCCCCTGATGCAAGAAACAACCAAAGATTTTAACATCTAATCTGATTGAGTATTCCATAGGATTATCTTGTCCATTACAACCAGGTGCTCTCTTCATTTGGTTGCAAACAGTACAGCCAAAGCACGAAGTCTGGGAGCAGAAGTCCAGGATAACCTATTACAGATGACTAGGACCAGAAAAGGAAATCAAAATATTATTTAGGTTTGTCATTTGAGTCATGGGAGATCAAGATGCAAAGACAAAAAGTCCCAATACCATATATGACAGAAATACGCATTATTGTATTGTTCATAAGATAGTAATAAAAGTAATAAAGACCATAAAGATGAGAGATTTGCAGAATAGCTTTAAATATCACTGAGATAACCCATTTTATTGGCCAATATCTTCATTTAGGACAAATAAATATACCACACAAGAAACTGCAAATAAAGCAGTTCCATAGAACTAAAATTTACTTTCTTTTTTTAGAAGGTATAAAAAGAAGCTATTAAAAAAAAATAACCAAGATATAAATCCCCACATATGTTACAATTATATCAAATTGAAAGAAGATTTAATTTTGTTGGCAGGGACATAAGAACTTTGGGCACGCATACCACTAAAATAATAAAATCCAGTTTCACCCATTAGAACAGGGAAAAAAAAAAAAAAAGAAAAGGATGATAACAATGAAAGCTGGTGCCCCTCAGTGGTACCACAGATTTAATAGAAAGCATGTTTCTATGTTGCCTACAGCCAGGAGCAGATGAAAGACACTTGTGCCATTAGTTAACAAGTGGTCATTTAATCCCCATGACAAACCCTCCTTTTCAATTGCAGGTTCTCCTGTTACCACTGCACGTTT
The DNA here is from genome assembly GCA_013399835.1 of Leptocoma aspasia. Taxonomy (NCBI): domain Eukaryota; kingdom Metazoa; phylum Chordata; class Aves; order Passeriformes; family Nectariniidae; genus Leptocoma; species Leptocoma aspasia. The sequence goes on from VXAX01007984.1 coordinate 773,049, forward strand.
GAATGCCTTGTTCAGCTGTGCACAGATCACAGGTCTGCATTCCGAGAGAGCACAGATCCCCCCACTTGCCAGTAAAACTAGCAAGTACTTTACTGACTCACAACTGTGTTTTCTTCTGTTCCTCATGAATTTAATAGAAAGACGATCTTAGATTTATGCTTCAGGAAAAAGTCCTTAATACATGAGGTTTCCAGTACATGGGAAGTGCATGATTCACCTCACCCAAATCCCTGACCTGAGTGGCTCCAGGATACAGATGCTGAAAAATGTTGCTATAAGACAGAAATTCACCACAAATCTCCATATTACTTGTTCCTTGTCCTCACACAGTAATCATCAGACAGCTCATCTTTTTTTCAAAGATCAAGAAGTTACTTTGATTTAGCTCCTTTTTTCCCTGAAGTAAGAATTTAGATATGGGCAGCTCTTCAAGAGAGCACAGCACACAGGATGTAAGCACATGTTTAAAATACACATGGGCTAGGAGAGGCACAACCATGTTCACCAAGTTATGTGCTATGCAACACTCTCTTCAATGTTTATGGGTGGTATTAACCTGAGTTTGCAGCGCAGGTTTTGCCTTGCCAAGCACCCTTTATGATTATAGCCTTGTCAGAATTAAAGTAGGCAGCATGTGATCCCTAATTTGAGCCTCCAGATGGGTTTGGCTCCTGGCTTTCACACTATTCTTAACTTCTGAGAGAAGCCTTCATTATAACAATGGATAATTTGTCATACTTGCATTTAAATACTTCCTCTTAAAAGGGAAGTTCTGGTTGTATTACACCTTGCAAGTACAATGCATGAGATAAAGCAGAAAAATGATCATCATCTCTTGCTCACCCCCTTCCCTTATCTAATCACTTCATGAAAAATTACTCAAAGGTGCCTTTAAGGCCAAGGAGTAATTTGGTTTCCAGTCATTGACTTTTAAATAGATAGCTCGAAGCAGTGCAAATTTCTTAAATTCCACAACAGTAGCAAGTTACTGAGCCTCCCTTTGATCCCAACTACTCAATTTATGCTCCAGCACACATTACTGCAGATATGACCTCTTCCATCACCAAGCAGTCACACTGCCACTATTAATGCAAACAGCCTTGCTCTACAGCTCCGTGTGAGCAAATTAATTCAACTCATCTCAAATTGACTTTGCAGGGTCCCAGCTAGGCTCTAGAAAAGTTTAGAGAAAGCTCTAATTTTTACCTGTCCTAGACTGAAATAATCAATATTTGTCCCATCTAGCATTTGTGCTTCAAGCCTGATAGCTCAGATACTGGTGATTCACTGTTCAGCCTGTGCAAACAGAGTCTTATCCTAGATTAGCATCTTCTCTGATGAGTCAGTCAAGTTACAGGTTTTGGGCACAAATTAATAAGACATTGGAGGAGAAGTTTGTGAAGTTCAAACCTCTTTAGCATAATTCTTAAGAAATTGTCTGCACTGAATGGGTTACATGTTTCACTTAAAAAGAGCTTTTAAGAACAATAATTACTTTATCATTTAGGATAATTTTGAGGGTTTAGTTGGGTTTTTTTAACTTGAGTATTATTCAAAAATCACAAATTTTAGTCATACTGATGCTCCTTCGCCCCAAAATCCTATTTGTATTCATATCTTTAACTGAATTACTGTCTGGTAGGCATAGCAATAAAGATTTAGGAAGATGCAACTTGTCTTTCATAAAGAAAAATGCCTCCATTTCCTAAAAGCTGGGGTCCAAGCCATATGGAACAGTACCAGTCACAGGTTCAGAAGTGGTAGGGTCACAGTCTGCACATAAAAATTTCACACTCCAGGTTTCTCTTTTGTCTTTTCAAAGTAAATTAATGCTTCTTTGCAATCCAGTGAATAGACTAAATAAATAGACAGTACCTGATGTGAACCATCAGAACAAGTCAATGAAACAGTCTTTGCAGTACCTACATTTAAATATAAAATATCCCACAAAATCAAGGTGAATGACCACAGCCACAACTTTCAAAGCTGCTGAAACTCAAATACCCCAAATTCCCGAGGATTTCACACCATGCCTTGGGCACTAAGGGGCACATCATCCAGCCTCAGCAAAACCATCATTGTAATGACACAAGAGTCAAAGAGGAATATTTATCTGTATGAACATAAGACATTTACCCGCAGGACTAAGAGACAACCATGCCATCTGTGTTCTGCGACAGGATTTTCACAAATAAATTAATAAATAAACTCAGTGTGCACAAACTGCTGCTCACCACGAGAGGGCACGTTTTAAAAACCTAAAGCAGAGAACTCCTACTAAGCGGCAGATGTTATTCCAGTGAGGGAATAAAGGTTTGGGGCATGAGGTGGGAAAGTGCTCGGGAGAAAGGCGGTGTAAAGATTGAAAATGTGAAATGTCAATAAGCACACTCAGGCTTGATACAGGACAAACACTCATGTGACAGACTGAGCATTTCTTTGCTGACACTGGTGCTGTGTGGACACCAAAGGTGCTTTGCACGTCTGCTGTCACCTCAAAATGTCAGCTGTGATTTCAGAATGCTCACAAAGTCAATGCTGCACTTCTCTTCTAGTAAGCAAATGATTTATGCGGTTAAACTGCACTCAGAAGTACTGGTACTAAAATATTCTATGAAAGGAAGCACTCATCTCTCCTTCAAGCTGCAGAATAACACACATTGCCCTGCCAGCTTTATTTCTGGGCTGCATTTGTCAGAGCATGCTGGAAACCTGCTGCAGACAGGTTCTGTTCCAAATGGTGCCTGTGAGCTGAGAATGCAGATCTGCAGGCAGGTCATTATTTCATATTACAGGTTTGTAGAGGCATCTTGCACAGATTCAGACCTCTTTTGCTAGAATTCTTTTAAACAGAGAAGATAGCCCATTACCTGCTGTTGTTAATAGTGGATTAGAATGCAGTTGTTAGAAGGATATATTTTCCTTTATTATCCATAGTATTTATCACAAATATAAATATGATAATTTTCCCAAAACTTTATGAAAAGCATTACAAATAAAACATCCCTTTACAATACAAAATAAAATTACATGTTAGTTTAACAATTTGCTGGGAAATACAACAAGTACATTCAACCTAAAAGAAAAAAAAAAAAACATTTTAATTCAACTATTTGAAAAACACACAATTCATTCACAGGTCCAGTTATTATTCCTTTCTGATTAGAAGCAAAACAGTGATACTTTTCCTTTGCAAACACATGTTCAAAAGGGGAGCAGCCAATACTGGCTCCAATACCTTACTCTCTGCCATCCCATTCAGGGCTTTCCACATCAATTTCCCTGCTAATAAACCTTTTCAAAACATTTCAAAGGAAACTTGCTCTCCTCGTTTGCTCTCAGATTTCTACAAGCCTGAGATCAGGGCCGTGTATAATGAAACAATTAACAATGACTCTTTTCTACTCCTTGTCACCACAAAGCCTGTTGATAATAAAAACTCAGCATTTGTGTCAAAACTTTCTTTATATTGAAATATAGCCATGTACAATGCTAAGGAAACCATTATAATTCAGCTTGCAAGAAAATCTGATGAATTCAGTGGGACTTCCTGCACCAGAGCAGTCATTCAAACACATCTTGGCAGAACAATCAATGAAAGCCAAAATACTTAACAGTCCTATTTATGCTAGAATTTTCTAGCAGCAGAGGGGCATGAGAAGCAACGTCTGTCTGGCAAAGGCAGAGGGTTGATGCTCAGTTATTTCTTAAATTAAGGCTACTAAAGGACATTTGTTTTCACACCAGCCCCAGAGGCACAGTGAAAACTCACAAGCGAGCCCAAGGAACTCAACCACTGTGCCACGATCTGCATGTCTCTGTGGGTCACTCTTATACCAACAGACACCTCTGGAGAGCACTCAGCAGCTAAAGAAGGCTCTTCAGGAGCTGGTAAGCATCCAGTGGATCCTGTGTCTCAAAAAGAAGGAGGAATGTTTTCCTTACTTTTGTGAGGTCAGGAACCATACAAATGAAAATACTAAATACTTTTGATTCTAAGAGAATATAAACAGAACAATTAAGCAAAATCCCCCCCCATCATGGCTAGAGAGCTTATCCACCCTCTCCAGAAGATGGTACCCTAGTTTAGAGGTTGCCATGTTCCTAGCACATAGCACAGGTGACATCTGAGGTGACATTTCAGAGGCTGGCAGGTTAGAAGGAAAACAATGGCTGGATACAGGACTGCCCATAGCAGAGCCAGTGCTGCCCCATCTGCTCCAGTAGCCTCTTAGGCAGACAAACATTCACCAGGATGACCACTGCTCCTTCCCAGCACAGGTTACAAGCTTCAGACCTTGCTAGCATCCAGCAAGTCTAGAGGTGAGCCTTAACTTACACACTCCCAACACCCTCAGACCTGTCTCCCCTTCCCCAGCCTTCTCCCTAATTCCTTCCATCCTGTCAGGCTTAACTGACCACAAACGATGTCAGCACCAATCCTACAGACCCCAGGTCTGCAGCAGACCAGGCAGAAGCACTGCTTCACTGCACCCATACAAATCAGAGCTTTCAACCTAGCCTTGGTTCAGCCCTCACCTGGCAGTGATGATGTCAGGATGGGGCTGACAAGGGAGCCTGACATCCCTCAGCCACCTCCAGCCTGGCATGTTTGGCACCATTTGCTGCAGGAACAGCCACGCAGGAAGCCCAGATCCAAGAAACTTCCATTGGGTCCACCCCAGTCAGCCAAAACGCCAGTCATCCCCTTTGGTGGGCATCATCTAAGCCAGATTTTGCACACAGGCTGAGCTCACGTGTCACAAATGTTCACACTGTCCAAGGCAGGACTGTCACCTACTCTCGTGTCTGTAAAACAACCTTGATGTTAGAAGCCCAGGTAAGGAGCCTATACAGTGCAGCAACACCCAGCTATGCTGAATTCAAGGTGTACAACCCTGTACAATCCTGTTCCACTCTCCTGAAAGCAATCAAAGTAATACTTTGCAAACAATTGCTACTTTATCTAAAGAATGTATTTAAAAATCCCAGCAGTGTGAATGGTATTCACTATTTAGGACCATCGCTTACTTCAGCCAGGAACATGCACAGTAACCACAGCACTGCTCTCATCATGCTGGCTGCTGTACTGGTCTGTCCAGACAAGGGATAATTCCACTTACAGCCAGGCAAATTCAGTGAAACTTATCCATAGAAATATTGCGATATTGTTTCATATCCATAGAAATATTGGAGATATTGTTTCAAATATATGATGTCATGTGAATCTCTATAGAAACTTCTGGGATGGAAGGTGATAGCTAAATGGAGGTATAAAATAATAATTATAGAGCATCAAGCCCATGCCCCTCTTTGTACAGCTTTTGTTTGAACTTTTGAGCTAACTACTGTTTCCTAAGAATACTGCTGGGCAAGAAACAGGCCTCCTTAATGGTGAAACCAAAGACTGCTTGGGTTGAAATATTTTGCTGAAAATCGTGACAGCTTCAGCAAGAGACAGTCCCTGGAGCCACAGTGGTGCTGGCTCCAGAGGGAGCCACTGTCCCGCTTTTGCGGTGCCAGCAAGAGGCCAGCAGACAGAAAACCAGCAGCAGCTGAACCACCACAAAGGCTTTCCAGTGCAAAAGCAGAGAGGGTACGAGAGGAGTCTCTCCTGCATTAGATGATGGGCACGTAACAAAGCTGCTTTCCCGACAATAAGTGACAGCAGCCGTGTGCATTGTGCTATTGTACTGAAACGAAGCAGATTGTTTTACAAAGAACACAAACAGTCGAGTGCTGCCTGACGAGAGCGAGCGTGGGTGCACCCATACGTGTGTGTAGCAGAGGAAAAGAGCAGCTTGCACTCAAAAAACCTGCTCTGGTTTGAAACATCCTTGAGAAAACAGCCCACAGAACAACAAACCAAAAGGTAATTGAGAAGAAAAGCAAAAAGAAGTCTGTTGAAAAGATGTAAGAGCATCTTCTATGCAACTCCTCCCAAACATGTATAGTGCAGTTTTTGCCTTGTTAAACAACAGAACAAGGCCTCCTTTTGTAATTGCTTGGACTGTGCTAACCTTGGACTCTGCTCAGCTGGACAGCTTCTGATCAGAGTGGTCATACAAAGCAGATGAGAGATGAGCAGATTGGGAGGGTCAGAAAAGCCAGTCAACACACCTTGACAAGGACAAAACACACCACCAAGAGCAAACGCAGAGGTTCATTGCTTCCCAGGGGAGCAAATCCTGGAGAGGGCAGTGAAGAATTGCATTGATTCTTTTAAGATATTCCCAAGGTAGCTTGCTGAAGGGGCCACCAAGATCCCCAGAAGGTGCTAGTGCAAGTGCTAAGCTCTAAAAGCAGATGTTGATCAGCACCCAAAAGTAATTGCATTGTCAAGTCCATCAATTTTATTTCCATAACTTGCAGTAACTTGGCTGCATTAGAGACACATTCAGGACCTATACCTTCCCAAAGTTTCCCCAGATTCATTATCCTTCCTCTATGGTGGGAATGGTCTATCTCAAAGCTGTACCAACACTAATCCAGAGCAGAACATTTGCCTTGATCTCTTCTTAGAAGTCAAAGTGTGGAGGGGTGGGCGAGTTATGGGCAGACATAGCTCAAATACGTTTTCTCTTTTACAGTGGTCCAAGTATGACTGCCAACCAAAATCAAAGTTTTGTGGTTTTCTGTCTGCATAGCATCAGTCAGCCTTTGTGAGTGGAAACTAAATCCCAGAGACACACAAGAGCCAGGCTGGCAAATGCTCTGGTTTCCAGCAAAGCAGGAGAGCACATTTTGCAGATAATAAAGCAAGGAGACACAAGTTAGAGAGGCTGGTTTAGCTCTACCTGCTGCATGCCATTAAAAAATGTAAGATATGCATGTGTGCTACAGCTCATTCACTGGAAGACTACTGGACTTAAGTTTAACATCTCACTAACGAGGACTTAGCCAAAGGAGCACTCCCATTCCCTGCTGCACAATGGACCAAGGCTGCCAGAGCAGCCAGAGAGGCTCCCAAGTGTTCACTTCCAGCAAATATGGTGCATGTCACAATTCAGCCTCCTCTCTGCTCCTGTTTACATCAGCCTCTCCCAGTAGGAGGACATCCATCAGGAGCTGGTTCTAGTCTGACCATCCAGGTGAGATCAGCCAAGCACAACAGGAATCTAATAAACCACACTGACATCAAAAGGTGGGAGGTGTAGCTCACAGCTCTGCTCTGCCCTTTGAGCAGGTTCAGAGCTTTACTCTCCACCAGCTGCTCTAAAACCCAAAGCAGAACAGGACAGGAGCACGTGCCAGCCCACCTACCAAGGAATGCTCACCCCTTCCCCTGGACAGCCCACAGGGCAAGCACAGCTCACAGGCAGCTCCACAACTTCTCTGATTCTGACTCATCACCAGCTTAAGCAGGTAAATTGGAAGTGGAGCAAAACTTGACCACTTAGTGTCCTGAGGGAGCAGAAACAACTCACCAGGAGATGTGCTCTGTAAAGGGAGCCTGGCTGGCCACTGGCACCCCTCAAGTGCAGCAGCCCGGCTTTGTGCTGTGCCATGAAAAACCTTCCAGCAGGTATTTAATGGCTGTTTCAGTATTGCATATGGTTTGCTCACAGGTAAAGATCTACTCTCAAAGGAGAGAGCAGAAAAAAGCACCTCGTGAGCTCTGGCTCCTTTCACTGCAGAATTCCTATGTCCCCTCTGCAAGATAATGAGGGGGCACCACAGCCCTAAAAATACTTTTGCTCTGGAACAGATCAATTGCTTTATCTTTCCTCATATCAGAATGCTGTTGTGCTATAACACCATTTACACTGAGATTCTACTAACACTCATTACACCACAATGAGCATTTTGGGCAGAAATTCCATAGAAGAAGATTTATAACACTGTCTGGATGCATTTACTATATCAAGCAGAATAAAATCAAAGAAATGCAAGTACATGTGTTTAAATGAAAAGCTTTGCATTGCTCAAGCAAAGAAGATAAAGACAGTAAAACATACAAGCATAAAAAACTAATTATGAAAATCAAAATCCTTTTGAATAGTCTGGATGGTCATTTGGAAATAAATCTCTATTCTTAATGCCTCAAAACTCCTGCTATGTCAAGCTTATTGCCAGAAGAAAGGCTGCTTACAAAGATAATTTTCTTTCATTAACATACAACAAAGTATTTATATGAAGAAATTCCAGATGGAGAGCAAGACTTCTTTCCTCCCTCTGCCACCAGCATTCTGTAGAGTCAACCTTTCTTAAAATACATGATCTGCTGAATTAAGGGAAAATTGAGTAGCTCACAGAAAAAGAAATAATAAGGGAGGACAAATGAAAAGCTTGGCTCGACATGTTAATCTCTGTTGCTTTAATTATTGTGTTTAATGTCAATTGGAGAGAAAAAGGAGTAAGAGACTACAACAAAGCTGTGTGTCCTGGATGCAGCATGCTCAGCAGGACTTCTGCCAAAAGCATGATGTTTTTATCAAAACAGCTTCTGATTAATCTTTCCCTCTCCCTCTGACAGTCCTGTGCATTTTCATCTCCTGATTTAGGGCCAAATTAGCTCCCCATTCCAAGGGTTAATGCTCTCGAAAGTCTCATTATGGCAGCTATCTGCCCAGAGCTACTCTGTGTAAACCAAAACACACAACTCCCAGTACATGATGCCAATACTACATGAAAGAGATAAGACAGTATTTCTCTGACTGTGCAAAATCACTGCAGCTGACTGTCATGTGGCAGATTTAAGACTTGCTTGTACCCAGCTTGGAGCTAAGCAGGATAAGTCCTCACCGCCAGGACTGAGTCTCAAGTCTGGCTACTGGCACTTGCAAAATGACAGGCTGCTACAGGGAATCTCCAATTTGAACCTTCCCATCAAAAATGTCAGAGGGAGAAATGCTGGCTACAGCTGAACACTATTTTTGGTTGATTGAAAGCCACAGGCTGAAAAAAAAATAAATTAAAGGGAGGGATGGGAAAAAGAACCCACTTAAAACACCTCTCACTTTTGTGTTTCTTGCCAATGACCCCATTACAGCAGCAGGTTTCTGACCAGTATTCCATGCCAGAGGGAATTACATTGCTCACTGCCTCATCTGTGTCCATCTCAGTGGCACCAAGAGTCACAGCAGCCCTGGCCATTAAACACTTCACAAATAAAAATCCTGGCACCAACACTTTCGCTTAAACAAAGGAGAAACCAGTAAGCATAAAAGGGAGAGTCAAGAGACTGTTCTTAACCAAAATGACTGCATGCTTTGGCACTGGGTCCAGCAGGATGGCTCCAAGATTTCCACCCTCTCCTTTGCCCATACTGCTGGGCAACTGGAGTCTGCTACTGCATTTCTAAGGAAGAGCTCTGAATTGCAATTCAGGCTGGCCAGAGCCTCCTGGTCAGCATTTTCTCTGCTCATAAGGTTTCCACACACATTCAACCTTGGAGAACAAAAGGAGCATGAGAGGACTGTGTGCTTGCAGCAGACAGGAGGCAACTTTATGAAGGAAGCCACAGAATGACCACTCAGCCCTTACCTCTCCCCCAGCTACATTTTCAGGGAAAGACCTTGAAACACTTCAGTCCCACCTCTTGGTGGAAGGCAGCAAAGCATTTCATGAAAGAGAGTGCAAAGCACTCTTGGCAGCATCTTTCTTATTTGCTAACAGGGTTGTCCTGATCTGGTTCTACAATCAAAGAAATGAGGCAGAGGGCTCAGGTTTCACTTTGGTGAGTTCAGGGTCTCCATGGACTGTTGGTCCCCAATGTGTTCCCTGCCCCAGAGCCTACTCTGCTGCCATCAGCTCACGCCACCTCTCAGTCAAGCTGCACAGATTCATTAGTTCTGTAACAGCTTTCTTTATCTGGCTGGGTTTTTTTTCTGCAGCACATCTCTGAGGCATAAACTAAGGCTGGAAAAAAAAAAACCTAATTAGCGTAGACAGCACTGCAATGCAATTCTCAATCTTAACGGCCACTAAGTTTACAGGAGAGAGAGCAGAAAGCGATAAATGCTAGTACACTGAGAACTAATGAAACCTCTGAAAATCATTGCAGTAGAGAGACCCTATTGTATAAGGATTTAGATTTGAAAGACCATAAGGAAATGCCTTTTAATTACAATTATATATGTAAAGACAACGGTTACTTTGCTACAGTGCTTGTTTAAGGCTTTATTGTTAATTAGTTTACACAATGAAGCAGAAGAAAGTTGAGGGGGAAAAAGGAAAGGTTATTTGCTCAAAATATTAACATTTGTCTGTTAATTTTGCTAGAAGCTCATTCATAAGCTGTACCACAGTTCAAAACTAAGGATGAGAAAATCTTCTCTTTGCTTTGCTACACTGTGGAATTTGCAAAATGCAGTTTATGCCATGTAGAGCAGACACAAATATTGCAACTATTTCCTTAATATTTCCTTAAGTGTTTTTCATTAAAGCTTTGGCAAAGGATGGAAAAGCAGGAACACATCACTGAGCTTCTGCCAGAGCTCAGCCCAAGGTCAACCAACCCCACAGAACAACAATACAATTCCCACTCTGTTCCACCAGCTCAGCTTCCCAGGAGCTGGGAGGTACCCAGGCTCCTGAGATCCTCACACTGCCTTCCCACCCAGCCTCACTAACAGAGATGCTGGGCTACATCCTTTGGGAACAGGGACTGTATCTTCCAAGAGGGTTCATGGGGCAAGCTGGATTTGTACTTGGGCACTGACTGTGTGTGAAAACATTTTGATCTCTGTTCTTAGTAGGGAAGACATTCTTTGCTTTTAAAGTATGGCAAAAAAGGCTTTGAAGGCAGAGCTTCCATCATTTCAGTGCCTGATTTGCAGGGGGTAAGAAATTCTCCCTAATGAGAAGGCTTCACAATAGGAAATGGAAGGATAAAGTAACTCCTATTTTGAATGGCTTCACTGTCTGCTTATTCCAGTTTTCTCAAAAGAGCTACAACTGTTAGCACAATCTGGGCAAGACAAGAAACCATGTCAAGACCTGAAGTTCAAATAAGCAGATACAGCTTACAGAAACTCTTACACCAATCACCACCTGTTTCCTATTGACTGCTGCTTTCCACTAAAAGGCAGAACAGACAGAGAGGAAAGAAAACCACATCCATTTGCTAATGCCATATAATAAACCAACCCAGTCTTTCCTACAGCCTTGCAGACAGTAGGGAAAAAAAACAAGAAAAGAAAAAAGATCTCATAAGCTTGATATCTCACACATGCACATGTACCCCTTCCTCATATAAATCAAAACCTTCCTGGACTTCTACTAAGCTATACAAAACAAGGTCAAATGTGAGCCAGTTACTCACATGTAACATATCTTCTCCTTGTTCTGTCATAAGCATAAAAGGTGGCAGCAGGTAGTGTCACTAGCCACTCCCAGCTCAATGTCAAGGTGTACATCACCCTGAAACAACCACTGATCTTGCAGCAGCTTGAGTGCAAAAGCATGGATATCTAGCCCAAAGGAAAAGGGTGTCAGAAGAGCTGGGACGAGTTTGCCAATGCTCAGCTGGGCATCTCACTCTCCATCACCATGTCTTTGCCTTCTCTCCTTCTAAGATTCCCCAGAGCTTTCCCTTTTTGGATTTACATTCTGCAGGAGTACAAGCTTCTGCTGTCCTGAGAATGCCTCAACCTCTCCCTGCTGAAAGTACCTACATGAGAAAACAATTTACACACAGTTTAAAAGCAGCTGCTAAGTATAGTCCCACTCAACTGTCTTATAAACTGAAATGGGAAAAGGCACCTAGGTCTTTTTCAAGGTGCTGAGCTTCTACTGAAGCACAGCAAGAAATTGTTCTTTCTGCCTACCATTAATTGTGACAGGGTAAAAGACTTAAAAATGGCATAAGCCAAGTACCACAAAAGTTTTTGCCTTAATACCAGCAAGCTCCTTAAAATAAGTTAACATTAACACAGAGGATTCTGACAAATGCTGCGTCACTTTTCTTGTAAGGGTCAAACAATGAAAACTGTAAAGCTGAGACCCCATTTGAAGAAAAAAACAAACATATTCAAAAGTTAGAATAGACAAGCCTTCATTTTGTCTTCTTTCTAGCTATATGGCAGTGACAAGTACCTTTACACCTCTCTTCCCAAGACAGTTTTTGAGGCAGCAGCAGGCACAATTCCCATGATGTTCCAGAAGATCACTAAAATGGTGTTTGCAGTTAGTTCTGGAAGATATTTTATTATGTGGGAAAAATACCATCTTAATGTCCTAATAAAGATGTTTTTTTCAGAGTCACTGAGACTTGCACAATACCCAATGGTCTAATGAAAACACTTTCAGCTTCTTTTTTTTAATGTTCATTAAAACCCTACAACAATGTCCCTGAAATGAGAGTTTAGTAGCACACCAAACTCACTCAGGGTTAGCTTCTCACTGGAGCTGTAACAGTGTAGTAGGAAAAAGAAAAAAAGCTCTGAAGACTAAAATCAGTAACTTTTGATGCACCTCTAGTATCAAATCAACAAAGAGGCATGTCCTGAACATCTGGCAAACACACATACAATAGGCTACATGCAAATGAGCCTCATGAGATAAATCCATTAGTCAACTGTCCAGACAAGAAGCCTGTCCTCCTGAAGGCACTGTCTTCATTTGTAGGACAAATTTACTTCTTCACAGCACATCAGAATTCAGGCTGCTGCTCCACCCAACATCACCTCCCTGACCTTCACGCAGTGCATGACTTCACTGAGCCCATTACAGAGCCATGAGTAACTCCAGCAGAAAGGGGCAAGGGCAGTGAGAGCCCAGACAGCCAATGCTGATGGAACACGGCACCTTCAGACAGGTGAAGGACTACACCATGTGCCAAGGACCTCCCCAGCTCTGAGCCATCTCTAAAAAAGCTTTAAAGAGTTACAGGGTGCCTTGGGGGATTATTTAAAGCAGCAATATGGGATATTTCCTTTTATCAGTTTCCTACTGCTACTACAGATCTTTCACTGACACTTGAGGCAACTCTCATGCAACACCATGTTGCCTTCCCTAGGAACCTCAGGGCTCCAGCACTAGCTGCAATATCCTTCAGACAGAAACACACTGCAGGAGGAGGCAGAAACACTGCTGAGGACAGCAGGTATGTCTTGACTTCAGTGAAGAGCTGAAGAACCCAGAAAAGTCCATGATCAGAGACTGGCTGACAAAGAGCATCACCTTTATGAAACTGCTCACCATCAGTCAACTGAAGAACATCCACAGGAGGAAATTCACATTTGTGTCTCACTGCAGAGCCTGTGAAAACCTGAGTCCTGTGACTCAGACATAGAAGGGGTTGTTGGCTCTGACTGATTGTAAAATGTAGATGTTTCCAATTCAAAGAAATAGGGTTTGCATCTGCTAGAAGGCAATATCAAATCCAAAGAGCTGCCTTGACAACTCTCCAATGCCATTTTAGTTCTTTGACCTGTGTTACTGACATGCAAAACAAACATAACAGTATTTTTTTATTAATTTTAACTAGCCTTCATTAGCTATTACTTTAGTTTTAAATGGTGTCTAAGGACCAGTATCATCAACCCCACAGCAATAAATTGCCTGAATAAAATATTAGCATAAATTACTTACGTAAGAGATACTTTTGCCTTATTAACACAGGTCAATCTAAATACCTATGTCTCTATTGATAAATTTTTTCAGGCTTTCTAACTACATCATGTAATTTACTGCTGCTAGACAAAGCAGTAGCCTACATTACTCTTCTGTCAGAAGTGTTTTGGGGGGAAATGCTAAAGTTCTTTACTATATTTGCTTTTTTATTAAACCTCTGTTTAAACAGTCTCTGAATTTAGCATACATCATCTCCTACAAAGACATCTTTGTTAACTGTATCCTTTCTTCCCTTTCCTTGCACAGCTGACAAAGCCAAAAGACAAAATCAAACCCAAAACCAAATTTGCACCTCTTGCACTGCACGACCATGACATGTCTGAAACCTGGGGTTTGGGTTTAGCAAAGTAGAACGAAGAACCAGTGTCAGATACAAATATTTTGATACAGTATGCTTCTAATGAATAAACACTACATAGAGGAAACAGCAGGAACCTACATTCTCTCCCTCTGACCATCTAGTTTGTACTTGTGAACTGCCCTGCTGTGAGAGGCCAGTGGGCAGAACTTGGCTTCTGAGTGACTCTGAGATGCCCCTGAAGCTGGTGGGGGCAGGCACTGGCTCATAAACATCTCCAGGGATGGAGGAAGTTTTGGAAGAAGACATGAGTTCTGTCCCCTTTAGAAAAGCCCTTTGCATGGAGTTCCATAAGAAAAGATATAGGGAAGAACCCAAAAGCCCCACACCAAAAAAAATCACCCAATTGCAAGCCAGGGAGCAAGGAGAAATCCAGAGAAGCTCATTTCCACCGTTAAAAATACAACATAAGAGGATAAAAAAATACAAACTGCTGGCCTAGCTTATCCCAGGATGAGCTTCACTTCACTAAATATTCGTTCAGTCACAGAGGCAAAGCAAGGAAACTGGAAAATACTTACAGAACTCCTCATCCACATGCTTGGATTTACTAACCCAACAATGAGAGTACAAGCATGAACAAAGCTAACACCCCTGGTGCTTCACCCTGTCCAAAGAGGAAACAGGTCTTAGGACTGTAAATCACACCTTTTTCCTGGCTTTTATGATGTTTAATGCTGATCAAATCCTATCTCTGCTGCAGAGAAGCCTTCTTCATTAATTACTGCACTTCTCAGATGGTGAAAATCAGACTGAAGGCCACACTGAGCACCTCCAACACCACATAACATCCTGCCTTTGCCTTCCACCTCCCTGCTGCCATGAATGACACCCCCTCACTTTTCTCACCACTGCTGCTGTGGAGCCTTCTGCAGAACTGACAGATAGGGACCTGACCTGAATTTCTTTGGAAACAAGATAGAAATGAGATTTGGCTGAGCACCTCCTGCACAGGTGGAGATAAGTACCTTCACATGAAAGAAGGGATGTGTTTTCACCCCTTTTCCTCCCAATCTCTTTTCTCCCCAAGAAGAAAGCATTAGAAAAATATTGTGCAAGAAACAGATGGGAGAGACAGGAAGGTAAAATAAAAACAAACAGGTTATTATTTGGTATAAATCTACTCTGTTCCTAAAGGAATGAATACAGTAAAAAAAGACATTCGATACACGTAGCTTTCTCCTTTCACAATATTGGGCTGGTGCCCAGAATTGAAGGAGTGATGAGAGTTTGCTCATATGAGCCAAAAAGAAATGGCTCCCACTTGTTGATAGCATCCTTTACAAGATAACAATTACAGTGTTTGCCACAGATCACATCTAATTCTTGCAACATCTCAGACTGGAAAGAATTTCTGCTTTTATTAGTTTTGAATAAGCTCAACTTCCCTTTTACTCATTTTCCTTGAATGCTCCTTTTCTACCTGGCATTAAATCTCTCTTTGGACATTTACTCAATTAATTTGCCTTAATTAAATTGAGATTACTCCACTTAGGAAGTGGAGTGAACTGAAATCAAATTAAAGCAACTTTAATTTTGAAAAGTGTGCAAACACAGAGGTTTAATGAGGTTTAAATAATCCTTTTTAAATCCACACCTCTAGTTAATTTAATTCAGCTTTCCTGAAGATCCCTGTATGGACATGTTCTATGTCAAGATGTATTTGAGAAAAGACAGTGAAGGGAAGAACAACAGCCACATACAGAGAGAGGGAAAGATGATAAAGGCAATTCTGTCTACAAATCTCTGCAACAGAATGAGATCACTTATTTTTCTGCTTTTAAAAACCCTGCTAGCAACAGAAGTACAAGGGATGAGCGCAGCTGACATCCTCAGCACATCTTTTTCATCACTTACACAAGAGGGCAAAGCAATGAAAGCACAGACCTGAGATCCATTTTTCAAGTGAAGGGGTCAAAAATTATAGAGTAAAACACACCAACAGCAACTAAAGAAACAGACATACATTAAACCCTCTCCTAAGGTGAGACAGACTATGACCATGGGCATGTAAGGGACTGCTAAAAGATATCCATGAGCCACAGAAAGGAGCAGCACTGTGTGACATGGCAGTGATGGCCATGCCATTGTGCATGGTCTTGTCAGGGTCACTGGGAACCCCTCTGTCCTCCTCCAAGGGACAACATGGGTTGTCACAGCCCACAGGGTGAAACCAAGGAGCAGGCTGGATGTTTTATTTGACACCCCCCCAGACTACCACACCAGGCTGCTGAGCAAGACAAGACAAACGTGGCTCAACATCACCAGCCTGTTGGTTTTGACCTCCAGTTCCAGGATCAAACCATCTGTTACTAATAGTTGGTTGTGGCTGCAAATCTTTGGTTCACTGACTTGAGCATTGCTCCAAACCCCCACCCAGTCTGTGTTTTCCCTTGTCAGGAGTAGCCTCTTGGCAGTGGAAGCTGCTCTCAGTGCCCGAGGGCATGTTCTTGGAAATCCTCCCTGGCTGATTTCTGACATCCTCTGGCCATCATTTCTTATTCTCCTGTGCACTCTCAGACTAGAAGATGTGTTTTCTCCTCTCCAGTGATATCTGCTCGTTCTGGGTGTAGCTGAAGACACATCCAGAGCACACACACAGACCAGGGACACTCTCAGCACACAGGCTGGGGTGTGCCTGTGCACTGCTCCCCCACCAGTGAGGTCAGTCTGATTCACCCTGCCCAGGAAACAATGACCAACAGCCTCCAGCAACCATCCCACGTCTGCACAGACACAGGGCTTGCCAGTTCAGACAGCACTTGCCAGCAGTGTCTAATGTCACTATTTTCCCACACCTCTCCACTTTAAAAAAAGACTTCCAAACCTTCAGACACGCAGCAGCACGTGCATGGACAGCTGCATGTCCATGCTGGCACATTTGCACGCTCTCTGTTGGGATTTTACTGTCCTTCTTACCACTACCAGAGCCATGCACTGCAGGAATTGGTCAGACTGCTTACACACATGCTCATTTGCTGCTCAGATCAAGGTTTTAAAAGAAATGTGTGCCAGAGTCTATTTATGGCCCTGGAAGCTGTGCAAACTACAGGCATTTGCTACCTCTTCACTAACTCAAGCTGCCATTATGCACTGATTAGGCACTGACAGCAAAATAAAACTCTTAGAGTTTTCATATAAAGACTGTCACAGACTAATTAAAAGACAATTTCAAATTAGGCAAGCAAATCCCTGTCCAAACTTTCCTTCAAATATAATGAATTGCTGGTTTAGTTCAGGCATTCACATTTTCAGCTCAAAATTACAGAGGATTTTTTTCCCCACTCCTTCTGAAAATTTAACAAGCCACTGAAACACAAGGTTTATCACTGAGTCACTCACACCTGCATAATCCTGCTCATCGCTAATACGAGCTGCAATTTAAATTCTAGGAAAAATAAAGACTGGAGGGGTGGTGGAAGGGAATGAAATGGCCTTCAGGACAATACAAAGATGCTCAGCCCTTAAATAATCCCAGAACACCACTTAAATTCAGAGACCCTGGCAGGAAAAGATTTCCAGTGAGCCAAGGGCACTGGGAATTAATTTCCCCTCTCCTCCCAATACAAAAGGCAGAGGCAAAATCAATTTGTACCAACAGCAGAACTTACACTGGGAAGCCACAGGGAGTAGGTTAATTGTGAGATTGTGAAGAAAAATAACACTTGCTACAAAGCAATTAAAAGCTGCTCTCATGAGTGTTCAGAGTCCATTTCAATTTACTTAAAACAAACAGGTTTCCCTAAAAAGAAAAAAAAAATCAAAACCCCTCAGCCTTCAACACAAGCTCACTACTCCCTCCAGATTCTTCCAAAACAAGTGCTCGCACTGGGGAAATACAACCAAAATATCCTGCTGTAATTTCCATACAGGATCTCAAATGTTTCACAAATGTCCCGTACAGCAGGGAAGGGTCAGCCTTGTGCTTACACAGAGTTAGGCACAGGGAGATGTTCCAGGTCATTGCTGCCTCCCAGGGAACAAACACTGGGGTGGAACAGCATCACACATGGTTTCACTGAGGGTAAAATTGGCTCAGACTTTTGCAGAGACAGAACAGGGGCACGTGCTTAGAAAAGGCACAGAGCTCTCTGCACAGACCAGTGCTGGCCTACCTCAGAACTGATCCAAGATGCTTTCCTGAGCTAAAAGCACCATTGTGGCAGCAAAATCATCCTTCAACTGGCACCAGTGTCATGCTGGGTTTCACTTGCTGCACTGGGACCTGCACAGCCACAGAGGCTCCTGATCTCACCCATCTGCCTCCCTCCTGGGCTTGCTGCCCACACCAGCCAGCTCCCACCTGCAGAAGGCAAATCCCAGCCTTTTGGGATGGGAAAGGGCTCCCAGCAGGGTTGGTCTGACCACCAAGCAATGCTCAGTGCCTTCTCGTGGCCAACAGCCCCATTTCTCCATTTTCCTGCAGAAGTGAAGGAATGGGGCTGTATCACACTAAAGAGACTGAAGCACGGGCTGCATCACCAAAAAACAACTCTTTTCATAAGAACACGAAAGAGAGCAAGTCAAAGAGGGGATAATAAAAATAAGTTTTAAACAATTCATAAACAGTAAATACAAGTCAGCAGCTTCTGCAAATTGCAGAGAGGAAGCTGGCAGCAGCTCTGGCTGGTGACCAGCCCTTCCAGCAAACACCTCTTTGCCTTTCAGACAGCCCTGAACAGCTCTCAGCCACCCAGCAGCGACTCCACGGGGGAGAAAACCATACCAGGGCCTTGAGAATTAGGAGAAGGCTTTTGTAAAGGATATTAAAGCTCATGCTTTGGGGATTAAGTCAGTCTTTATCTGTTAGAGATTAGGATGTGGCTAACAGTAGGGGACAGATTATCTGCATCTGCAGACTGGGGAGGATTTACACCTTCTGAAGCATCTGTGCCTGCTATTGTCAAAACCATCCTTCAGCCTGAGCCAGCAGCTTCTACAGGCAAAGAATGCAAAGCTTTCTGGGTTGTGTGCAAAGGTCCTCAAGTGGCAGCATGTAAGACTTTTCAAAAGACTTTTCAGTAATTTAGAAGAACAGAAAAGAAATCTTGATTGTACCGGGCCATGTAGAAGTTAATTTTTAATTGTAAAAACATGGGCTGGCCCTGAGTTGGGAAATTTACCAAAGGAAACATCTATCCTCAATAAAAACCAGAAAATCTACATGATGGGCAAAGAGTCCCCTGAAAACCTCCTGGATTTCTACAGCTTTCCCTTAGAGGAAAAAAAAGGTGCATAAAAGGTCTTGACCAACGAATCCAGATCTTCACTCAATCCATCCCTCCATAAAATCACTGCTGTGAATATGGAAAACAGATGCTGCTCAAGACAGGGCCATGGTGTGGCCATCTCTGGGGCACTCATGTTGCATCAGGTGAGAGTGCACATTCTCAAAGTATTTTCTAGGCTTTCTCACTCTGCTTTCCACTATCTCCAAGTTCTTTAACATCAGCAGAATGACTGATATCCATTTAGCATTACAGCACCAAAAACAAACAGCTCATTAAACCTCCAGAAAGCTATTTCAGAGAAATATATCAGTTGAAATATTCCCAAAATTTATCTTCCAGAAAAGCTGATAATCACATGCTCCTAAGAAACAAATGTTCAACCAGATTCAGTTTTGTAATATATTAATTAACATAATTTTCATCAGCAGTGACAACGGGCCATCTGCTACTTTGGCATCACAAGAGACTGAGTTTCAAACCACTTTAAGCTGTTTCTTGTTGTGCATGGCTGATTCTCATCTAAAAACTAAGCATGAGTTTCTCATCTTTTTTTGGATAAGCACTTCCCAACAGGCAGCAAACAAACTTTTTAGCCTGGTAACCCAATCCCCTGTATCAGCTGCTCTTGGCTCGCTGCCGTGTGGCACCCAGCAGCTGGTACAAGGGCTGTTACTCCAGTATCCATGCCAGCATCCTGGCTCAAAGTCAGAGCATATCCTAATAGGAAAAGCCATCTACAGGAACAGCCAGCAAGACTTTCTCTGCAATAAATTAAGTGCAAACTTCAATGGCAGAAGCTATTATCTGGTTTATCAATAACATTGGCCAAGGGGCATAACTGCTTCCAACACAAACTCGCTGACTTACAGCCAACTGGTGACCTCAGTAATCTCATTTTTATTTCAGAGGTAGTGAAAATGCCAACAGAAAACTGTGTCTGTTTGTCCTGTCTCTCTCTACCTTCCAGTTTCATCATTTATACAGAAGAATACAAAAATGGGAGAGGTTTTTCTAACCTGTTGTCACTCACAGGCTCCCATAACTCAAAATCATTTTTTAACTACTCCCAAATAGCACTGACTCTGTAGAACCCCAGGATGAATAACCATAATTTTGGCAAAAACAAAAGTTTAGGAAAATCACTCACATACTGGGCAATAAGTCTCCTGAGCTTCAAGAAGAAATGACAACCTCATTGTATAGTTGAAAACAAGCTCATTTATTCTGCTATTTATAGCTTAATTATGTAGATGAGCAAGCTATTTCCAAGTCAGACCTGATATACTGCAATAATTTTAAAAACAGAAAATCCCTTGGTAGGAGAGGTTCAGTCAGTCCCCAGTTTTGAATCCAAGCTGGGAAATGAGGACCAGCATCCAGCTCTGCAGGCCAGAATGGTTTCTTAAACATCTGTGCCACACTCAAATCCACACTGGGGCTTCAAAAGTCACACATAGCTGATGTGCCTGGAAGTGGTCATCCTGTAGCTTTGAGATCTGCTGATCCCTCTTCGTCTTGGTGATTGCCACTGAGTTCCAACTGGCCCCCAAATTTTTGAGAGAGAGGATGCTCTATCCTTCACAGGTCTGTAAGACATTGGGCAAACTGATGTTGATGGCTACTAACAAATGTAACCAGGTCACCAGTGAATGTTCCCAGGCTTTGACACAAAACATTTTCCAAATAAAATCTTGCGACACTGATAAAGGTCATTTACCAGAAATCAATATTTGGAAACAGACTCCTGAGTGCAGCAGATTAACACTGGTGACAATGATATTTACTTTCACTACAAGTAATATTTGCAATAATAGAGCTCTGTTTTATCCTATGTGTGACACACATAAGGAAACCTAAACTATTTAAATATAAATGAGAACATTCATATTTGACACCAAGATTCTGCCATTCGCTATTTGCCAGAAGTATTAAAGGATTTCTATTTACCAATTTCAGCAGGCAGTGAACCATGTGTGCTTTTCACCAGGCATTTGAGTGGGGCCTGTGTAGCTCTCGCCTGACCCTTTCCAGTCTCCTGTCCCCATCCCATAGATTACATTAATCCTCTTGTTTGTTCTTTCTTTAATTAAATGATTCAATCTTTCAGGCAGTCTGTGCACAGATATCAGCAGATAAAACTTAAAAAAAAAAACCTGACTGTACTCACAGGAATAATCTTTACCATGTTAATTAGCAACCAGAATCACAAGGAAACACACCCAAGATAATTAAGGGAGAAGCACGCAAAGAGAAATTTTAAGTATAGCAAGCCCAAATTTCCCCAAGTTCCAGATTTGGGCTGTTGCTTCTCATCTCCAATAAGTGTGGAAATAAGTGACCTGACAGAGCTGGGAGGATGTCTCTGTCAGAAGGTCTTTTAATGGGCACATTAAATAAATATCTGCTCAGGCAGGTTAAAGCAAAGTTGATCCTCTCTGGTAACTAAAGACTTCAATTCCCAAGATCCCTTCAGAAGATGTTTCATAATACTTTCTGGTGACATTTAACACAGGGACCAATGCCCTATCTCAGACACCAAGCTACAGGGGAGCAACTCATCTGGAAACAGCTGAGACTGCCAGGGAGAGACAGACTCATAACCTGGAAAAGGGTCGATAAGCTCTGAAAGGGCCTTGATGGATTTTGATGGATGATGCAAAAAGTTAGTTATTATTTAACTTCCATTTCAGTTTTCTCTCCTTCAATAAGATGATTAATTACACAATAATCTGTGAAACTGGTCACTGCAACAAGGCAACCAGCTTTTAGCTGTTATCCCAAGGAAATGATAAAGGCTTCTTTGATTCACTAATGATATTTCAAATGAGAAAAATTTTGTATTTAAGGGGGAAAAAAATTCACAGAAACTCTTTGAAGTGCTGCCTCTATAGCAATTAAAAAGTGACAGCCTGTAGAGAACAGGAGGATATGTTCTATTTTTGTATAGTGCTAAATAGGTAATGCCATGCCAAGACAAATCAGGGCTGAGGCCAGACTAGCAGATATTCCCAAAGAATGCACAAGCACACATCTGCCCCAAGACCACTGCCAGCAAAGCCTCCCTGCACCCCACACCAACCCTCTCCAATGCAGGGAGGGGAAGGTTTGGGCTGGCTATAGATAAAAACACATTTGCAGGAAAACCATCTTTATAAAAAGAGAAGATATAAAGCATGAGGCAATCTCTGGCATTTTCCTGAGCACTCACTCTAATGCCACTCTCTGGGAACCATCAGGTGCTTTGGACACTGCCATGCCCACCTGCCCACAATGGCACAGCATCAGGTTCCTTATGAGGGCTTTAAACCACCAAGACAGGGAGGTTTGGAACATCTGAGGCAAGAAAAGGAAAATTATGTCATTAAATTCTCTCAAAGTATTATGTAAGACATGATCTCTCCTGGGACGTCGGGGTCTGAAGAAATGACCCACAGGTCTCTGGCAGTTTTGTATCTCAAACAAGCAAAAGAGGAATCTTCCACATAGCAGCTAATGAAGCACCAAGATCTATCTCTATCCTTCACCGGGGCAGCACCTTAGTAGCTCAAGCAGATAACATTTATTTTGCAGTCCAAACAGCTTTTAAACAAATAGCAGATTTGAAAATATAATGGTTTCGATTGACAAAGTTACGAACTTCAAGTGCTTTGTATAAAAGAACAACAGTTTGTCTTTAGTTACCTAATGCTGATGTGATGCGATGTGTTTCACCTTGTTCATAATTCAAGACAGTACATGTTTTTGCTGCTAAGGACATTGTTAATTTGAAATCTAATCATTTGGAGAGAAGTCATAAGTGCTTTCAAGTGCTTTCAGAGTCACATTTCCATAGTCTTACAAAATATTCAGGAGCCTCTCCTCCAGAAGATTTGCACAAACAGGAGAACACTATGGATAGACGAGACCAGAAGGTGCCACACCATGGTGGCACTTCTATACACAAGTGAAGCTGGTAAGAGACGACAAAATGACATTTTGTCTAACAGACACAATAATTTACTACCTGTAAGAATGCCACATTCCACTGTGATCTGAATACTTGAGTGCACTGCAGGACCCCAGCCACAGCCACACAACACCAGGGTCTCTGACAAAGATGTGCAGAGGATTACAGCTCCCCCTCTCCTCACAGACAAACATGGCTAGTAGTCACTTACTGATTACTCACCCAGGGGAGCCCACCAGTGTGTGCTCCTCACCCCAAACACTCCAGCTCACAGCCAAAGTGGTGGTGGCACACTCCTGCCACTCTGTCCCCGTGCCACACGGCTCAGTGGCTGCAAAAGAAGAAACCCCTTCATGCTGTGCAATATTTCTGCTGATAACAAGCCTTTAAAAATTTAAAGGGTGTGAATAAAAGCTTTTGTGGTCAGACAAATGGCCCATATGCTGGCAATTAAATTATATACTGCCAATATGGTTGATTGTCAGCTACCAGGACATGAAAGATATTTCTGACTTTCAGAAACTTGGGACTCCACATACTGCTGCAGAACTCAGGATCCACAGCACCCAAATAAGTCTCCAGGATTCCTTGATGGGCCACTGGGCAGGAGCAGGGCTGGAAGTGCCCATTTCCCCACAGGGAAAGCTCTATTTTTGCCACACGTCCTGCAGCAGGATCCCAAGCTGTGTCTCAGGGCTTTCCTATCCTGCACACCCTCTCATTGAGTAAGCCCTCACATCCTTTGGTCTAGAGTTTCAAAGCACACAGTCCCAGCCCAGAGCTTGGCTTTAGCTCCTGTCCAGCTGGCTCCATGCTCCACTCCCTAGTGTGGGGAGTCAAGACACGAGCCAACTGCAAACACAAACCAAATCCCTTCCAAGCTCCTACTGGCTTTAATCTCTTGCTTATTGCAGTAACCCTGAACTTACAGATGTTACATGTAGAGAAAAAGGAGTTGGGATTCTTTTTTTTGGTTTACATAGATTTCACATAGTCAATGCCCCCATGTTTTCTACATGTAACTAAGTGACAGTTCTGTCCCCCTTTCAGACCACGCTGCTTCAGTAAAGCCCATGATTAACAAAAGCATCAGTTGACTAAATTGACATGCTCCAAAGGCCACTTAATCCTCAGGAAAAAAAAAAAATCGGTAATAAAACTGCATCTACTAACAGGTCACTAAAGTCTAGGCTAAAATCATGGGCAAGCCTTACCCTGCATACACACACCATCAATTTGCACACAGACACACTGGTGTCACCCAGATGTTGCCATATTTTTGGCACTTGGTAAGGCAATAGTGGTATCTGAAATACATGTACTGAATCTGACCATTCATAAACGCAGACAGAAAATTCCAGGCACTGGCTCATGTTTGGATTCCCAGCAAAGAGCCCGTGTTTGCTTTAACTTAACTTTGTGCTTCATGTTGCAATTGATAAATAAGACAGGGCAAAGTATGACTAAAAGTTTAGTTCCTCCCCCCATAGCATAAACCATCTCCTCATGAGTAAGACAGGTTCCATTCAATGAAGAACTTCAGATGCATAGCCAAGAGGGTTCTGACAGGCAAAGACACCATTTTTCACACCAGAGCCTTGAGCCAGAAACACTAAATCCCACCTGAAATCTTTCCCATTACATCAGAAAATTGACATTTGAATTCCTGTATACAAAAGTGAAATAATTTCCTTTTCGTTTCCTGAAGGCAGAAAAATAGTCCCTCCAAAGGAAGGAAGCATTCTTCTTATAATTAAAGTTTGGATTCAGAGTTTTGCAGCAACGTACTGCTCTGGGTTTGCAGATATGTCATTAGGCGTGATTACTTGGAAGACCCCATGAAAATGAAAAATGAGATGGTCAAACTCCTGGGTACAGAAATAATTGCTTTTATGTTGGATTGCTTGCTTAATTCCAGGGAAAGGTAGTCTCTGATAAACTGTAGTCCTTATCGTATTTCCAAATGTGTGATGTTACAGTTCATTTAAGTTTCCCTTCCTTATCTCTGCCTTTCCTCAATACCACTCAAACTTCAAAACTCATTTCACTTCCCTTCTTATACCAAATAGTCATTGCTATTGTTGCTGCTCTAAAGAAGCTAAAAAGTCTGTATGTATAGAAGGAAAACATGCAAAAATGTAGGAAGTCTTGGCCTTGAACTCCCCCAATGCCACCACATTTTGCATGTGAGGTTAAACCACCCCTCCCTGTCTGAGCAAAGAGCAACTGTAACACTACAGCTGTAAACAGAATTTGCCATCTACAGGCAAAATAGTCTGGCAAAAGTTTCATTATTTTAAAGAACAGAGTAATCACTGTACATTTCCCGTGGTAGCAAGGAGACAGAGCAATTAGACACAGCCCAGAGGGCTGACCAACACAGTTCAGAGTTCCCAGTGATTTGCGAAAGCTTTCTGACCAAATTTTGGTCAGAAATGGTTTTTATTTCTCCCTAGAAATCAGAGCAATCTGTCTCCTGAAAACACAAAGCAAACATAACACCAGAAAAAATAATAAAGACATAAGAAAGAGATGAAATTGCTGATGGATGTTGCTGGCAAAACTTCTGTACAAGCCTACCTTCTGCTCTCTTCAAATGGGCTTTGCCACACTGGGACCATTTGTTAGACCACAGCCACTGCCAAACTGCAAGATGATACCCCTGACAGTAACACAACTCATTACTCCCTGATTTATGGAACAAGAGCTCAGGAGGGGCCAGCATACAATCTGGGAAAAAAACCACCAAACACCAAATCCATCCACAGAGGTGACATTTATTAGGTTTACTCATTTTATAGTAGCGTTAAGTGTGCTCCTAGAAGAGGCACAGAAAATGTGCTTATTCAGAAAGAAAATTCACTACTTGTACCTCCCAGTCTGCTTTATTATGCAGCAGCCCACGGCAAGTGCTCTGTTTAAAGACTGGCAGCACTCTCCAAGAGAGCAGCATTTGGGCACAGTGCCTCCAGGGAGAGACACTAACACATTTGGAGAACACCTTGCAGACAGAGCCAAAACACTCAGCTTCGAGCTGTGAAGATTTTACACTTGACAAATATTCAGGTGACAGTAGAAAACACTCCCTTTATCTTCTCCCTTCTTCCCAGACCAGGCCACCAACTCTTCCTTTTTTACATCTGGAGCTGTTCCCCCAAACAAGCTCATCTTTCCTTTGAGTTCAAACGTTTTGGGACACGCAGGGGGCCAAAAAGAAGCAAAGAATTAATGGTGCCTCTTGACCTTTCTTCCTTTCCTGCTGCCTCCTTGTCTCAGGATGAGTTCTGCAAGGTGTGTTACCCTAGAAGCCTGCAGAAGTACACACACAGTCCCAGCCAGGCCTGGCATGCCCTGCAGCATCTCTGTATGTCCTGTCATCAGTGGCCCTTGGACCACTTCACCCATGGGAGGACATGTGCTATCTTGGCTACTGCTAAAAGGTTCCCAGGCTACTGTCACAAGAAATAGCAAGTGACTTCTGACCCTCAGCATTGCCCACAGACAAAAATCTTGTCTAATCTTCCAGAAAAGCCACAGGGAGCCAAGATGAGAGGGGCCAAAATATCCCCAGATGTGAACAGCAGGCACCCAAACTCCCTTCCCTGCCCAAATGGACAGTCCTTTCCCTGTCAAGTCTCCAAAGACAGGCTCCAAGAGCCCATAAAGGTTTTGGTGTCCCTGAGCCCACTTCCCACACAAACTCCCTTCTGGGGCTGGCAGGGGCCCCATGGTCAGGGGAATTTCACAGCACTTTATTGAAACAAGCTGGTACAGATCAGACAAGAATGCTAAAGGAGGCAACACCCAACATGCCAATCCATCCTGCAAAAACACCCACATGCATGTTCCAGGTAATAGTTACTGATGTGAAGCACTGGTTTTATCTAACACTTTGACCAGGAATTTAAATTGAGCTGCAATCCATGAAAATTGCCAAGCTGGAGGTGCTGGTGAGGTAACAAAGAAAGTGAGATGACAGCTTCATGTTTTAAAAAGCATGCTGTCAGCTTGGGAGGAGAAAATTCGTGCTTCATTTTGTGCCCAAACCAACAGAGTAAGTAGCAGAAAACACAATTTATTTTCATATGTCACACACCTAGTGCATACAACTCTGCCCAAGATCCTTCCCCCTCCTCTCCTCCAATTGCCTGAGAACAAGTTAAAAAATGAGAATTAAATCTTTAAACAGCTTGTGTTTGCAGGAATGAATGGTGTCAATGCAAACAAGTGCAATTAGTCGATCATAATGAATTGATAATAAAAAACAACATATGAAAGCTCTATTTTAACGTTATTTAAAGTGACAATACTTAAACATTTTATTATAGAACTAATAAAATCCTGTCATGTTATTATCACATATTACTACAACCAGTGACAATCAATAAATTAATACATACTAATTACAACACTCAACTATAGCACTTTGATTAGGAAGAGAGGAAAAACACAATGATCAAATCCCCGGAGAAGAAGTGGGAAGGATTTACAGCTCTCTAACAGCAGTGTTACGAACAGCACATTAAATCTCAGACAGATGTTTCCCTATGCAAACAAAGAGCTCAGTGACAAGACCTCTAATACTTTTTTTTTTTTAACACCATGAAGCAGCACTGTTATGGTTTGCAGCACCAGGCAGGCAGCCAGGCACGTACAAAACCACACGCACACACTTGAAAAACGTGGAACACTTTCTCCTAAGCTATGCCACGGTCATCAATGCTTGGTTCAAAGCAAAGCTTTAAAAAAAAAAAAACCCAAAGCCTTCAGATGCTTAAACTACAAAATGTTAATTTATTTTTATATGCACGTAGTGAAAAATTACCGACCAAGCAGTCTCCTGCAGGCAGATGTTTTATACCTTTCTGTGTGGTCACTATGGTTGAAAGCTATTAAAATCCTGAGATTTTTGAAACTGGCCTTTACAGTAGCTTCAAACTTAGTATCTGAAATGGGATGAGGGTAGATAAGGAACAGGACATGGTAAAACCAAGATGTGCAAAGCCTCTAGAATAGTTGGAACGTGCTGTCACTGCGACACCTGGGTGGTATTAAAATGTTTCAGCTAAACTGCAGATTGCAAAGCTCATTCAGCACCAAAAGGTATTTGGTGTTCTCTCCAGGTACCCATTAACTGTGCTGCTTATGATAACAGAAAACTTGAGAAAGCTGACAGACACCCTTTAATTAAAGGGGATTGCAAATGTACTTAAGGCAGCACAGGTGGCCACAGGGAAAAAAAATTAAAAATCAGTACTTTCCTTCATAAATTTGGAGCACCCCTGTATAAAGGATATGGATAATCTCTTCCCCTGCTCTAAGCAGACTGAAGCTTGCTCACTTGGGTTTCCCAGGAGCTGCTCAGAACTCAGTCCTATCATGCTGCAACCCTTCCCAGACCAGCTCCTCAGCCAGATATAAAAAAAAAAAAAAATTAAAAATATCAATCTTCTTGCCTTTAGACACTGCCAACGGTCATCTCTTTTGACACACTTTGCCTTTTTTGGCACAACATTTAGAAGTTGCATCATCCTTTCAACTCCACAGTAAAAAGGCATCACCACGCACAGCACTGATGCTTTGGAAACCTGACCTCATCACTGCTGAGAAGTAAATATTGCTTTGGACTGCCTTTCCCTCCCTTCCCCAAGGTGATGATGATGAAGTCTTGTGCCTGCCACTTCATGGGATTCACTGCAAGGCTGAAGCTCAAATTTATGACAGAGGTATCAGTTACCATTTTCCACAGGGGTGAATCAGCACACCGAGCTGAAGCGCCGGATGTGTAATCTCACATCAGATGGAAATTCCCCTACCTGACACTGCCTTTGCAACAGTGAAACCTGTTCTAACACCCCCTGTGTGCAAGTCCTACAAGGTCACCCAGAGAGGCTGATCAATGCAAGGTGGCAGCCCAGGAGTGTCCCCCCTCCCTCCCATGCTGCTGTTTCACACAAGAGCAGCGATGCTTTGCCTAACAAAGTACTCCTGTGATCTTCTAGAGCAGACTCAGAAAACACAAGCTTTGCAGCCAGATCTCAAACAAAAAATTCCTCTTAGGATAAAAAACAAGCTGTGGAGCTCAGCTGGGTGAGAAGGACAGCCACGTTCCCAGTGCTCTGCTCAGACCCTGGGGGTCAGAGCTGCAGCTGAATGCTAGTTACACAGGTCAAGCCTGATGATCCAACAGGCCCCCTGACCTAGAGCTGATAAACCATCTTGACTAAGGAAGATTTTATAAATTAAACATATTCATAAAGCAGTAACAGAGGATCTTCTGAATCTTGACTTGAAAGTTCTTTCCTAGAGGGAATAATAAATATTTTTAGAACTACATTTGTGAAAGACAGATGTGATCCAGAATCGTTATTAAGCCTTAAGACCTTAAGTACCTCACCGTAGGAGGGATGAGGTACAGGAGAGGAAGAAAAAAGCCATTTCTGACACAGATGGTGTAACTGTACCTCTGGACACCTGTGCATTAAGGTCTCGAGGTTACTCCAGTTGAGTTTTGACTTGTAGCTAATAGACATGAATTAACAAAGTAACCATGATGTCTGGTACCTGCATAGGCATAATCTTTCTATTAGGTGTTTACTAGAGCTACTTTATTTTAAATGTAAATATGGATATATAGTGTTTATAGACATATATACACACTATAGACAATAGTGTACATAACCTATATTACTATTTATTGTATTTACTTCTAAGCAGTGGCAACAGAGAAAATCTATTTCAATAATGTTTTGGGTACAAGTGGAATATTCACTACAGGGAAAACACAATGAAAAGTAGATGCTTTGGAACCATTTGAAAAATCATCCCTTAATCTTGCTGACACAGTGATAGGTGACACTGTCATTCATAAAAGTCAAACAGTCTGATTTGTAGAAGGTGCCATGCTTCACTTTTGCAGCATGAGCTATTTGTTAGGGAGATAACACATCAAATTTTCTTCAGGAAACAAACACTACATTAAGCTAATTTTATATCCAACAGCTTTGTTACTTCAGTTGAATCTTTAATCATGCTGTCTTTTGACAAAATGGACTCAGGGCTTCATTTCTCCTCTCTCCTGGTATTTTGATAATGCAACTTTTTCTAAATGGTTTCAGCACCATTGTGCTACAGCAGCCCTGGATGTCCCACTCCAGTGCTCTACAGCAATATGGATATGGAGCCAGAAAAGATTCATCACATCTTGTTTTTCCTTCCCCACCAAGTAAATGAAAATACTTTCTGGATCTCAACTAATGCCATTGCTTTTATACCACCTTTACCTGCCACATACTGTTAGGGAAAAAAAAAGGCAAATGTGTTCCTCTGTGGAAAAGGATATTTGCACAAGGGAAGACACCCCCTCACACACACAGAGCACAACAGTCCTGGAACTAAATGACAGTCACTTCTTACATGACAGTTCATGCACAGGGCTAATAAAAAGAGAAAAAAAAGTTGGTATAAACCCCATATATCAAAGCCTCACCACTTGTAGTAGGATGGAGATGTGTTATTAATGAATACCACAATCCCAATTTCCATAGTCCAGACTACACCCTCTGGTTCTCCAGCAGCTGACAGCAATTTCAGAAGTCAGGTTTCCCCAGGTCCCAGGCAGGGACTTGCTTCTCCCCCCTCCCTCATGATTTCAGGCCTTTTTTTGCACACCACCATCTGGCAAGCTGAACACCCATCAAAACTGCCCTTTTGAAATAAAGGGAGCAGAAACCAAAAGCCAAGCTGTGCAGTTCCAGCCGGAGGGAAGGAAGGAGGAAAGAGCAGCCTCTGCAGCTCCCTCCTCCTTTCTAAAGCCATTACTGAACACCCACACCATTATCCCTGCCCCAGTGCAGGTGGGAGGTGAAATTCTGGCTCAGGATCTCTCCCAGTGACGAGGCTTCCCCCAGGTGCTGCCAACAAACCAGGCTGGCTCCCAACTCCCAGCCCTGCCAGCAAACTGTTGCTTGCCTTCTTTCTCTTAATTTCAATGCATCTTTTTCTTAATTTCAATGCATCCTCCAAAGAGTGGAGGTGCCCAACCCAGCTCACTCCAGGGCACCCTCGGGGACATCACTCCACAGCCTGTGCCACCTTGCTTTGTGCCATTTACAACCATTTTGTAAAAATCACTGTTCTTGCTCCTTTTACAGCTTGTGCTGTTCATTCTTCATTAAATACACCTCTCCTTTGGAAAAGCCATTTGCTCTAGCAGGAACACCATGCATTTATTACTGCCAGACTGTAGCCCATACTGTTGACAAATGCTATAATGATTGGTAAAACACTTACTGGTATAGCAGGCTCTGGGCTTAATTTCTAACACACTGACAGCACATGGTGATAAATATTATATTTTATTTGCACTTGAGCAGCAACAGCACACACAAGTGGCCTCTCCATGCCCAGGTAATGTCAGCTGTAGCTCAAGGATACTGCAGATCACACAACACCTACCAATTTCTTATATCTTGTGGCTGGGCCAAACTTCAGAGGTGATGGTGGAAATTCAGAGCACGGCTTTCCCACACACTTTGTGCCCCAGGAGCACAGACAGTGGGGAATGCAAGCGAGTTACAACACATTTCTTCTATGAACACAATGATTCACCCAAGCCAGGACTGCTCAGGAGAGAATGCTGTGTTTGAGGAGGAAAGCTCCTTATTTTCAGGGAAAAACTTCTGACAAAACCAGCAGGATAGAGAGAGGCATGCTTGCTCCTCTGGCATGCATGGGGAAAGGATCCAGCTCTGCAGCACCCAGCTGAAATCAAGAACTCGAGCCCAGGTGCCTGTCAGGGATCACCCACTGCTCTGCAAGGAGCAGCTGTTGTGCCCTTTCCCCTCTTGGTCCAAACATTTCAGGCTTGGCATAATCCTCACATGGAACAGGGGCTTTCTTGAGGTCTGAAAAAAAGACTTCTCTAAATTAAACAACAACAAAAAAGAAGCAAATGTCTTATTTTGCTGTTGCCTGTGATCCAATCACCACAGCAGTACACTCAAACTCATCCTCCTGGCTTTATCCAGGGCACAGCCTAGAGTGCCCAGTGAAATTACCACTTCTCAGAGGCAAATAACACACTCTCCCTCAGCAAGGCATGGGAAGGGAAGGGTTGCCATGCTGAAAGAGGTCCACTCCTGCAAACAGCTCAGCTCCTCATTCTTCTGATGGGACAGGAGAGTTACTGCTCAGCAGGGCCAGAGGAAAATCCACTTGGATTCATATTTTATCCATGTCCACATAGGTAGTTACACAAAAAACTATTTCAGATGAAGGTCCACAACAGGGTAAACCCATAATGCTGCTGTACAGTAAAGAAAAGCAGATTTCTCCCAGCAATGCTGGCTCACAACAGAGAACTCTCTTTGCATGGGTAATTCATACCAGGCCTGCATTTCAACAGCAAGCAGCAAACAAATGATTCTGCCATTTTTCCCACAACATTTTAGTAGTATGATAAATAAGTTCAAAGTATTTTCTAGGCTCTCTCAAGCTGCTTTCCACTATCTCTGAGTGCACACCCCAGGAAGCTACCACGCATTTATAGTTAGCACTTGTGAACGTCTGTCTTCATATTTACAGCTCACTCTGATGGAACAGCATCTATTGCAAGCCATGGCACTGAGACTGAGACTGAGAACCCTGGCCCTGGGAGCCCAGGAATTTGGCTGCAATCTGGAGCATCTCTGCCAAAAAGGACTGGGATATTGTTAAGGATGATAAGAACAGGGTGCACAGGGAAGGGGGAGGCAGGCAGCCTCTTCTTCATCTCCTCACTGCTTTTTCCTGGGTCAGTCTTGGAGTTCAGAGAAGCAGAAAATAACAGCACTAACCAAACACTATGGAAACCCAGAGCCCAAGAGAAACAGAGTTATGTTTCCCTGAAACGAGCGAATATTAGTTTTCTGACAGTTTAAATATTGTATTCTGCTTACTAACTGTCAGTAAATTTACAAATAGTTGGCAGCTTGGCTTATGACCAGGACCCAAAGGAATGTTGACTGTAGCAATTTAATGGCCTGTTTCTATCAGCAACAGCAGCAACGCTTAAAATACTTCTCATTGCTAGTGAATTTATCTTAAAAAAACCCAACAGTAGAAGAGATGCTAGTTTTACATTTTTCACCCTGCTGAGGCCTCATATTGGATCATTACTCATTCCACACACCCCCAGCCACTTCCCCAAAGCTTTGAATTTTGCTTCATTCCAACTGCTAGGACCTCAAACTCAGTGATGAAAATAGACAGCTCCTGGCTCTTTAACAAAAAGCAAAAATTCCTCACTCCCTAACAAAGGCTTAAGTGATGATGAATCAGCCATGCTGCTACATCAAAGACTTAGAGTGGACATTCTTCCTGAAGTTTCCAAATGTCTTGGTGCCAGAGCAGGAGATACACAGACAGATGAAAGCCTTAGGAGACTGAACACTTACAGGGCTTGCAATGGTTCAGCCTCTCGCTAGCCTTGTACTGCACAGCATGTTTTTCTTCAAAAAACAACACTGCAGCTCTCATCCCAGAGGTGGCTGCTTTGTGCCTTGCATGTTCACACCATCCTCTTTTCCCATCTCACAAGTGGAGCAGCTGAAGGATGAGCCCAAGCCCTCAGAGCTGTGCTGAGCCCTCACCCCAGTCTAGGACACACAGTCAGGATGCTCAGGGCCGCTCTTTCCTCAGCAGCCACACAGGTGAGATGGAAAATCAGCCCCTCTCCCTGGATGGGCTCCATCCTGATAATTTCACCCATAACACTGATGAAGTGGGTAATTTCTAAATGACACTTCCACACTGTCCAGGCATGGTCAGTTAGCCAACACCAAAGGGCTTCTGCCAGCACTTGCTTTGCTCCAGCACTGAGACAAACTTTCACTGGCAAAGCCCTGCAAGCACCAGCTGCACCTGGGCAAGGAGAGCATCCCAATGACTCCACAGACTCCAGCCACATGAAGCATAACCTGGTGAAATATTTCCTTTACCATAGTTTCCTCCACCTCAACCTGTTTGCTGTGAATTTCCAAAAGCCCTGCAGACTACACTAGACAGGCTAAAATATGCAGTTCACTGCAAAGAAATAAATCTAAAGGGGAACAGTTAGTTGAACTAATCAAGAGACTCTACAGGGTGAACTAAGCGTGGGAAAGGCATTAGAATGATATCAAAATAAATTCAGGATGCCTGTCTAGGAATGTGAACTGTTGCTTTCTGTGCAATTATATAGGAGACAAATCATAGCTCTGGCTAAAAATGTAAACATCTCTATAAGCAAGAGGGGGGGGAAGCAGGGTATCCAAACTAAAAAGCTCTCACACCATTAAATGTAATCACTAAGCAACTATTACCCAGTCTAAAAAGAAGATGAAAGGATAATGGAGGGAGATATGGGCTGGCAATTTCAGGGGAAGCAAAGTGAAATAGTCCATATTTATTTTGGTTTTTATTAAACTTTCACAAATACTAATAGCCAGATTGCACTGTGGGGAAAAAAGGGAGGAAAAAAAATAATAACAAAAGGGCTGAAATTAGTCTCAGGTTCCCCAGAGTCCTTCCCTACAGCCCCAGAGACAAAGAGCATCTCACGACCACCCCAGCTCCTGACCTTGGGATGGCACCTCTGGGCGTACAAATCACTCAACCAAACTGGAGACTTTTGCTTTTGGATGAGCCCAGAAATGGAGCAACAGCATCAAAACAACTTTCATAGCAATGGCAACAATGAGAGCAAAAGTTGCTTTTTGTAGGCTTAGGTTTTATGGAAACAGCCATTTCCCAAGCAAAGCTCAAAGCAATCAGCTGCTACCATTATCATCCTTTCACAGGGACAACCTGCTAAGACCACCTTGGAGGCCAATGCCTGGAGTTTCCCTCCCACCAGACCACCCTGTTTTCCCAACAGCTCCTCACCACAACTGAAGGATTCCTGAAGATTTTATAAAACTTCTTTCCCAGCCTCAAACACTTGCAAATGCCATGCCAATAGTCCACTGACTTCAAGAAAAATATGCAAGATCCCCTATCTATTCCAGTGCCTGCCAGAAAATTGAAATAATGCTGATTTCAAAAGAACCACCTCACTGTGTTCAAGAATTAGCACTACAGATCTGCATCCATGCTAAGATGTGCAGTTACATGCTACAAATCATTACTACACAACTACTCACAGCAGAACATGGAGCATCAATTGATACCACAGTGCTCCTTTTGAATCTGCCTACTAGAAAACCCAGCAGTATATCTGAATCAACACCAGTACTCTTTCCAACAACAAGAACATGTCCAAAATTCACAAATAAGGTTCCAGATGACATCATTCTAGCAGTGAAGCACAGCAGGGCTCATTTTCAAGAGAACCTTCTCAGGGAACAAGATGACTACATGAGAAATACACATTTTGGAACAACTACCTTTCCTTACAAAGATAATATAGATTATTTTTCAACAAGTCCCATCTGAAATATTTGGTGAAAGATCCAGAAGAGAGATTTCCAGGAATGCTACCTTAAGGCCATGCTGGAGAACTGCTTGGACTGGTGCCCCAGAATATCAGAGCAGGTTGTGACTGTGCCTCCAGACCAGCTGGAGCTGGGCTCAGCAGAGGCTCCCCTCCATCCCTGCCATGCTGGAAATTCTTGTACAAAGAAGGATCAATACTAGGGTAAAAATACACATCAAGAAACAAAAATGGAGCCCTGCAGGACAAGACTTGTCATCTTTACTACCTGCTAGGGAAAAAACCAGAAATCCTTGACTGCCCTCACAAAATCATTCTACCACTCCATACTTCCCCTTTCAAATAGTTACATGGAAGAGCCATCAAATACACCACAAAAAATGCTGGTGCTGTTTGTAACTCTTTTCTGACATTTGCTATTCTGAGCTGAATTGCAAGTGACAGCTATAAAAATAACAAAGTAATATTTGGATAAGCAAATGCATAGTAGATGAAATGCTGGGAAGACAGATTACACTGCCAGTGTGGCACAAACTCCAACAGTGCTGTCAGCCCAGGACTCAGGAGTTATATCCATCTTTTCTGCAGAAGCATTAGCAAAAGCTAAAAGAGCCATTCAGCTATATTAGCTTGTATAGGATGTATTTCCCACACAAATCTCTGTTGCCTGTCCAAGGCACAAGCACATACAGATAATGACAACACCCCCAGATGACATTTGAAAGACATGGCTAAAACTTGGGGGAGGAATAATAGTGGATTTTTATCACTCAGTGATCTGAACTCTGCTACAGACCTTTTATTAGTGGCACAGAAATATGCTTTATTTGGATGCATCACATCCTTAGACAGAAGGTACTAAAGCTTTAAGCAGAAATTAAGGGTCAGGACTGGTCATGTCATGACTGCATTGCTTCATCCCACAGTGACCCAGCACCCACCACATAGACACCAGACCAGTACCTAGAAAATGTGTCTCTTTTCCCCTGGTGGATTACATATCACGTCAGTCAGCAAAATATTCTTTTTTTAGGAAAGAAAAAAGAAAAGAAATACCAGAAACTAAAAAAATTAAGATCTCCAGAAAAGCACATTAAAAACTAAACCTAGTTATTCTGTTACATTTGGCAGCTGTTCAAACCACACAGCATTAATAAACATATTTACTTTGAGAACAGACACGAATGGGTTTAAACAGTAAGCCCTGACTCAGAATTCCTAAGTCATTTGCAAGCAAAAGGACCAGACCCCAAGTCTTGCACTCTGCAACCTTTGGATTCCACCAAAACTCAGAATTTTAGAAGTAATCTTGGAAGGGAACTTGCTACTGTTTTGGCCAGGCAGGAAACAGAGTAGGAGTTTAATAAATGATTGTTTACAACAATTTGAAACGAAATTAGGCCTTTCAGGGATCCCACTGCAGCCCTGGCAGCACACCCCAGCTTCCATTGCCAGCTAAACTGCAGACAGCAAGCCAGATTTACCAGAATAAAACCTGATCAGATGCTGAATCAGGAGTACACTCCAAATAACCAAGAGCTGTTTTCAGCCCTCATATGAAGAGCAGAGTCATATGTATTTTGCAGCCATCAGCTTTGGCACAACTAATTCAATTTTCTTTTAATGACTTATTGGGGGGGTGGTTTCCTTGGAGCAGCAGTCAGGAGAAATAATGAATGACCTCCTTTCACAAGATCAGAGACGTATTTGCACATAAACAGCTGAAGAAAACTGGACTCAACAGTCTGCAGATACCCATGATATAATAAGAACAAATAAAAAGCTTATGACACTGTAACTCTGCACCAGCAGAAACATAAATCCTGCTGGAAGCTTTGGAGTCAGATGGCCTTTGAAATCACTCACAGGTTCTAAATTTCCTGGCAATGGGCAGCAGGGCTGGTATTAAACAAAAAAACCTTCTGCCAAACAAACACTGAGGCAATAAATAGCAATAATAAAGCAGAGACAGATAGACCTTTGAATCCATTGGTCAAGAAAATTGCAATCTCAAAGACAGGATGGAGATTTGTTTGTGGGACCTGATGGAGAGTCTGCAGCAGATACCCAGTGCTGGAGGCTCTCTGCAGCATCCTGCTCCCCCATCCCTGCTTTCTCTGCCAGACAGCATCACTCTGCTGGAAATGGGGAGAGCGAGGCACCTGAAACCCCAGGAAGGCTCTGACTCAGTGCTCAGGGACATGACCATAAAACTCCTTTTAAAAATGGAGGGAAAAGTTTTTCATCACTGCCCTTAACAGTCCAGTTAAGAACAACTCTGCTGCCCTGGCCTTAAGAAAGCAGAGCTGGGCTCCCCGGGGCTCCAGCAGCGTTTCCCATGTGCAGAGCAAAGGGCAGTGCCCAGAGGGAGGGGGACAGAACCCAAATCCCAACATCTACATTCACTGGGGAGGACTGAGACGTGCAGAGTCCCACCAACATCGAGCTGCAGGAACAGGGGAGAAGTAAATATAAAGTCACTGCTGGAAAACAAACCACTCACAATAAACCCCCATGTAAACAACCAACTCTGAGCTTTTTTTAATCTGTTTTTACATCTAAGCACCTTGATTCTAAAACCCATGACTAAGTTCTCAACCCCTTATTCAACTATATCACCTCAACACTTAATAACGAAGTGATTGGATCAAAGACAGCCCTTCCATTAAGCCACAATGCACAAAGTACCACTCCATGAGCCTTTAGTGTTCATGGGCAGGCTCCTCCTGCACCGTCCACAGCCACACCACCACTCAGCCAGCCATCGCTTTCAAAACAGGCTGCAGCTCAAATAAATCTGTGATTATGTAAGTGCTAATACAAAGTAAAGATAACCATTAGTATGAATCCAATGACTAGCAGGGAAGCACAAATAGAAAAACATTTTCTTAAGCACACTCCCAGTGATCCTACAAAACACGTGGAGTATCCTGACGCTGAAGGGCGAATCGGGTCACAGGTTCCTAACACTTCCCAAAGTTACTCAGCTGTAAAATGGGGGATTCATTTTACAACCAGAACTGGATAGAATTCAAAGCCAAGGGTTATTAAAACCTGAAAGCCTCCAAAGATTTCTCCTGTTTCTTTCTCCTAAGGAAAGCGAGCAAGTAAATGCATTCAAAAAAAAAAAAAAGCACTGAGGAAAAAAATTATTTCATCTTTATACATATATATATATGTAAAATTCCTCAACACTGACATTTTTCCTTAGGGAAAAAAGCATAAAACAAACAGGTCTTCATTATTTCAGTTTGGAGGGTTTTTTTGCCAACAGTGGAGGAGGATAGTTCTCACTGAAATCTTTTCTGCAGTGACATCCTGGTCTCTGAGCACCTGATCTCCCCTCTCTCCAGCTAAGGCAGGCTCACTTTGGTGAGCACACACAGAGGCAGCCACCCAGCAGTGCTCATTAAATCACCCCACTAATTCACAAGGTGACACCGTGCTGGGACCAGGACAATGCCTCAATATGGCACCACCATCACTCAGAGAAATTAAAAACATTTTACACATCCAGATCTAATCTCCTATCAGTATTTATAGGTAACAGATTCATATGGATTTATAGCCCCGAGGGATCCTGAGATGATCTATTCCCATCTCCCCACACAACACAGGCCACATCATATCAATCAATTCCTCCCTGGCTTCTGCTTTAACTAGAGCATTTCCCTATACATCAATCCTTGACTTAACACCTTCCATGACAGGGAACCCACTGGGTAACATTTGATAAATTGCTTCAGTGGTTAATTACCCACTCTGGTAAAAAAAAAGTGTATTCGATTTCCTGACAATGTATTACTTGCAAAATTACAACAGAGCTTTAATAAAAAGGCCTTTTTTAATCTGTAGCTATTTAAGAGTAGACTAATAAGAAGATAATCTCCCAATTGCTTGAACAAAATGAGCACAAAAGAAGGTACTGCTGTATAAAAAAGATGAGTAAGAGATGTTTAAAGAGACTTTCCATAATAACAGACAGTGACATGTCCCAGATCACTCTCCCATCTGTACCAGTTGCCAGTGAAAGCCTATCTTAACATACAGCATTAAAATCACCTTTGTTCAGCAAACAGTTAACAAAGGTGCTAAATCCCTGCACAATGAACTCTGGGCATGAGAACTAAGACCCCTGTGATGCTCTTGGCCTTTTAAACAAACAGCCTCCTGGTCAGGATAACAAGATCATATTTCATGTGAAAAACCTCCTCCTTTGCAGAAGGCCTGCTCCAAAGACCATTCAAACAGCTCCACTTTGCCACTAATTGCCCAGGTCCATCCTGCCTGGGTGAAGCAGGGATGAACTTTGCCAACTGTACTGTCTAAGGATGAATATCAAGTTGAATTAATGAGGCAACATTTAGCATGGCAAAAGCAACTGAAGAATCCCTTTTTTTTAGCTTCTTTCAAAAGCATCTCAGTGAGCAAAGAGTTACAGCTTTTTTTTTTTGCATATGTCAAATATTTGAAGACATAAAGCAAGCTGTGCATGTATAAGCTTCTTTTGACACATTTAAAACCTACATCATACTTAACCTTGGCATATAAAAGTGATTGGGCCTGAACCAGCATTTTTAAGGCTTTCAGAATCAAACTCTTTATTGCACTGGCCAGGTCATTTAAAAAAAAAAAAAAAAAAAAGGAAATGGAGATAGAAAGAAAGGGAGGGTAAATAGTCTTTACTATGTTAACCAGTTCTCTGCTGATGTGCCACAACCCCACAAAATAAGAGTTAAGGGGAGGAGTGGTTTCAGGGACAGTAAGGCTAAAGAGCAGCAGTAGCTGAACCCTTTACTTCACCATCTTTTCCCATTTGCAGTCCAAAACACTGGCAATTAATGTATTTAACTGTATTTACTAACATTGGCTTTGTGAGACAGTCTTGCAGAGCCTGCTCACCCGACTGCAGAGCACCCTGGCTTTCAGCATCATTCCCCAGTAATGCCACACTCACAATTACATAACATTTGGGCAAAGGTAGGCTGTGTTCCCCAAAATGGACAGACAAACTTCTCTGTCTCTCTGGACAGCCAGCAGAACCACTGGTAAGAGCAGAGAGTTCTACTCAGAGCCACCTCTCCTACCCACTTTCACAGGATTTGAAAAAATGGACAATAATCTCTTTGGGAGAAGAGAAAATAAAAAGTAGTAATTTAAAAAAAATTATGATTTATACATAGCAAAAACCATAATGAAGAATGAGGATTTACTGTCAAGAGTGGCTCAGAGCTTCCCCACATGTTAAAAAAAGATATGAGTATTCTGTTAGTTATTAAAAGTCCTTCTAAAAATCAAGTTGCCTTTCTAAAAAACCTTTTGTCTTCAAAACTTGGTATTAATTTTTAAACCCTAAGAAAGAACCCAGACATGTTAAATTTATCTCTCAACTCAGAATCCCTCTGATTACTATCAAAAGAATTGCTTAACACAAAGCCATTGCAATTGTAAAGTGCTAAGTGTGCAGTTAATATGCTGACACCAAAACCTGAGTAATATGGTTGGTGAGCATTCCAGACCTTCTGCCAACTTAGGGTGAGGATATGTGAGAATATGAAAATTAAAAAAAAAAAAAAAAAAGCACTACACAGCTTTAAGCTATCAACAGATTTTATCCTGAATAATTTTTAAACCAAACCAAACACACAGGCAGCTGTGCCTGACTCAGGTTTACTGGCAGCCAATTAACATTTTACTAATTCCAGAAAGAATGATCACCTTCCCAATTGCTGTTGGGTTTACCAGGCTGGAAACCATTCCCCAGTGCTTTACAGCAGGCATCCCTCCCTGGCTCTGGGCAGGGATGCTGCAACAGGTGAGGAGGAGGATGCTGAGGAGCTCAGCCAGCACTTCCAAGCTTCCATGGGAAAGGTGCAGGGTACTGACGGTGTGCACAGCAGGGTGGAGCAGCCCAGAAACACCAAGCTCGCCCCTGTGCTTGTCAGAAATTAGTTTGCAGTGAGCAAGCAAGCAAAAAGGTTAATTAAATACAATCTGAGGACATAAAACAAGGACACTGATGACTTGCCAAAAGGCCCTGGAGCTGGCTATGCTGGCTGGAGCCCTTTCCCCACAGAAAGGGGATGTTACTGGAGTCAGGAAAGCAGAGTGGCATAAGGCTGTTTCTACTTGTCCTGGTGGGGGTGAACATGTCCTTGCAGGCACCAACACCTCATTCCCAGCTGGGAACAGAGTCCCCACTGTGCTCCATCCAGCAAGGAGCTGGAGGGCTTGCAGGAAAGAAACAGATAGGGAAATTGAGCAGTAAAAGCTTGCATAAGGTAAGGTCACACACTGGGTACTGATTTGGGTTTTACTTGGAGGGAGCAGCAAAGTCACTTGCAGGGACAGCAGAGACCTTGTTGAGGAGGGATCACAAGCACTGCAGTACCCCCAGTGGGGCTGCATCCACCCACAAACTTCAAACACAGTCCTGGAACCCTTAATCCAATGCCTCAA
Organism: Leptocoma aspasia; assembly: GCA_013399835.1. NCBI lineage: Eukaryota > Metazoa > Chordata > Aves > Passeriformes > Nectariniidae > Leptocoma > Leptocoma aspasia. The sequence continues at coordinate 815,072 of VXAX01007984.1, forward strand.
CTTCAGAACAGACTTCTCACAATAAGAAAACAAATCTAAACCAATGGGGTAATCCAAATGAGCACCTGTGGTGTACCAGGCACAGGAATCTCTGCAGTCAGATCTATCACTATGCTTTACTTTACAGCAGGTAATACATTGTTCAGGCTTGAAGTCAAAATTAGCAGTGTAAGGACAGGGTGCATGCTCTTAGTTTGGGGTTTTACTTTTTCTTTTAAAGGGCAACTGATTTTTCTCATGCATAAACTTGCCATGGCACATTTATGCCATCACTATGGATTTTTGTAAGGGAACAGTACTTACAAAAAAGCAATTACCATCCTCTGGGCTTCAGATACAACAATTACAACTGTGAAATTATTTTTTTCTAATCCAGTGGTTCAAGTAAACTCCTAGTGTGACTTCATTGAATGCAGATCCCAGATCTAAACACAAATTTTCCTACTAATACCTAATCAGGGTATCCTAAAATATATAAAAGAAGTAATAGAAATTTAAAATAAATTGAAAGGGGAAAAAAACCACCAACCAACAACACACATACGAACAAAACCCAAGAAAAATGCACTCAAGAATTTCACTGTTTCACTAATTTACTCACAAAGTGTGAGAAACACATAAATAATCTTTATTATATTATTATAAAGGAATTTACCACTGTAGTGTGAGAGCCATTTAAGGACATAAATTCAGGAATATCTATACACAAGCTGCTGTCAGAGCAGTCACATGTGGTGGGCAGAAAAACAATCTGATATTTGGAATCACTTTTACAGCCAGCACGTTTAGGCAACAGCCTTAGGAAAATATGAATGCAATGCAAGACTAAAACAAACAAAAAGCCTCACATAATTCACAGCTAAGACTCTGCCACTTTACCAGGTGAATGAAATTAGCAACCTGACAATTAGCAAGAGGAATAAATCCCCATAAAAAGCAAGCAGAAAGGAATTTTCAAGTGCATGAATACAAAATTTTGGCTTCATTCTCTTGCTGTTGTTACCAATGTGATATGTTTACCTATTTCCCTATGGGATATAAAACTCAACTTGGTATGAAAACAAATCACTGAAAGTCTTGGCAGATTAGTAAACGTCAGATCAAATTAAACCTTCTCCTAGACAATGCAGGGGCTGTACAAATTTATCAGAGTCTCACAGATTCTCTGCTCTCTTGACATGAATAGGTCAGAACAGCCCAGAGACAAAAGGCAGCAAGATCAGAAGACTGAAAATGCACAGTCTTGGAAGGCCACTTATTGCCAGGCTTTGTTTTACTGTTACACTCATTCTCAGAGAAGCAGTTTTGGAGATGGAGATAGGAAGACAGGAAGCAGCAAGAGACAGCAGCTTCTCTCCTCAAAGGCTCTCTCTGGAAGGCAGGAGCTGGGCAGCCCACCTTCCAGGCTTGCAGGTTTCAAGCTGTGGCATGCAAAGCATAGCAGGGAGGTTTGTAATCTCTCTTTTCTGCAAGTGATCTGAGAGTGTTGTACAGTAGGGACACGTCCCTCAAGCTTTGCTGTCAGAAGATTCTGCAGAGGGAAGGTAAAGCCTCTGGGCTCCAGCAGCGTTACTTCAAGACAGAAAAGGAGAAAGGGGAAAAAAAAAAAAAAAAAAACCAGTCTGCCTTAAAAAGCACCTCATTAGGATGGATGATGAGGTAACCCAAAGCTTGCCCTGAATCGTGCTGGCTCTCCCACCGTCAGACAAGCACTGGCACTCAGGAGAGCTGCCAGCAGGGAACAGCAGAGGAGCCAGGGATGCTGGCAGGGAAACCAGCCCATGCCCTCCTCGGGTGCTCCTGTCACCAACAGGCTGTGACAAAGCTGCTGCTGCAAAGAGCACCGAGCACACCAGCAAGTGACAGCAGTCAGTATTTCTAGGCTGGGGTAACTGAGCAGCACACAGTACGATTTGGACATGAAAATACACCAGCCCCTTGTGCCTGATGAAGGAGAACACCTCGCCTGAGCATCCCTGCCCAGGGCAGTGGTGACACCGACACCGCTCAGCCCTCCCCTGAGCCTGGCATCCCGCCTGCCCTACCGCACCTTCCAGCAGGATTTACAGCCCTTACCCAGCTCGTGGCCCTGTTGGGCATGTCCCCTCCTCTCCCAGGGATGGGGCTGTGCTGGGGCTGTCCCGTTCCCCCGAGCTCCAGGGACACTGCCCCAGCAAGCTCATCCAAGCAGTCAGGGCTTTAAATGCCGGCCCTTCCCTTCCCCATCAGTCACCTGGGGATCGTTTGCATTGCCCAACAAGATGACTGGGAGTGGGGACTGGCATTTCTCACCAGCCCTTCGAAGCAAAGAACAAAATCTCCCCAGCACGGCCCCTTGACGATCTCCAGGGCGCGCAGGTGCAGGTGCAAGGCAGTAACAGAGAACAAGTTACGGCTGAGCTCTGTCAGGTATTTGAGCCCATGCTTAGCTCTGGGAATCACAGGTTTTCCCAATTTCATGAGCCTTACCCACGGACAGGCTGGTCCCTACCTCTGCTCCTGCACCGAGCAACAGCAGGCTTTGAGTTTGAGGAACTCACAGAACGCAGAGCCAGAGCAATCCTTGCTGGGATGCTCTGTGCCATGAGAGCCCTTCAGACGCACACTTCCTCCCTTTACATCACATTGTATCAGAACTTAATGACTCCCAATTATATTAAGTGCTTTTTAAAATCACGGAACAATTAGTTCCAAAACACAAGGAAGTATCAGCAACTTGATTTCTCATTAAGAAGATAAAATAATAAACAAGAAACTAGTTACTTGCTACAGATACCAGAGCACACACTGTTTACAGAAACAATTGTGTTTCTGTACGGCTGGATCGTCTTGTGCTTTTTATTTAAGGAACACAATGGTAAAGAGCACAGAAGCATTACAGCACGGAAAGCAACCATGCTTGGAGGGTTGCTTTGCCTTTTCAAAGGGAAATCAGGAGCACAATGATGTTTTATTGTTATTCTTTCGGAATACACAAGTGAACAATATATTGCATAAAAACAATTCCTTGTAAACAACTTGAACCGTAAAAGCAAACAATACCTCAAGTAATAAAAGGAGTTTATATCCTGAAAGATCAATTATTATTTTGGCTTGTTGATATGAAACAGAATAAACTATTTATTAGAGCTCAAATCGTTTAGGAACTATAACCACAATGATAGAAGTAAAGATCATGGCAAGGAACCAGAGCTCTAACATAAATATTTAAGCTTTCAATGCAGCAAAGAACACACACAAGTTCTTAGCTACACCAGGACAGGATCAGAGCACTGCCCTTTCTGGCAGCCACCTAATAACAGCCAGGGCAAGAATTTTACAATTTTCAGAAAAGCAAGAAATTGAGGAGTACTTTTTTTCTTAAAAATAAAAACTAAAAAAAAAAAAAAACCACCAAACAAAAAAACCAACATTTTTTTTGATAAAACTTGCAGCTTGTAAACGTAATTTCCAAAAATATAAGCTGGAGCCAAAGCTGACAAAGGCACTGAGCGTGCAGACACGGGCCAAGCTCTGCCCTGAGAGCCCACAGAGCAGGAATTACATCAGAGACAAACCCAATCTTCCCAGCTCTCAATATGGCTCCAAAGGATGGGGAGAAGGAGCAAACAAAGAGCTGCAGCAGCTGCCTGGGGGGATGCACTTCGGAAACTCTTTCCAGACTCACTCACTCTCACTCAAGCCTCTTCCTTGTGTCTTAGGGAGAAGACAGAACCTGCCCAGGGCTCAGTTATGCCGTGCAAGCAGTGCTCAGCGTTCCTTACCTGCTGCCTTCTGTGGCTCCCTGGCTCTGTTTTGGGATCCCCAGGCAGAGACTGATGAGCTGCTGGCAGAGGGTGCGGCTGCAGGCGCTCCTCTGCTTCATACCTGGGACACTGAGCATGCTCCCACTCCCTCCCTGACCAGGTTTCAGGGGGAAAAAAGCTTCCCTGAAAGTAGATTAAGGATGTCCCAGCAGTGGACGAGCTTTACCCAGGATCTGTTTCAAAGCATTTAAACTCAAAGGGGGATAAAGCAACGAGCAAAGCGCACACAGCCTTAGCTTGTTTTAGCAACTAACTCTGAATCAACCCACATGAACAAAAAGCCCTTTGGAGCAAAACTCAGGAGATCTGTGTCCCATTTCAGGTGCTGACAAAACACACCTGCGTGTTTGCTTGTGCCTCAGCTTCACATCTATAAGGAGCATGTGTGAGGGCCTGGTTTATTCCTTATTTTGCTTGCCTTCCCTGTAGCCCATTTGGATAATGTACAACCTTTTACAAGGCATTTTTACAATACCTAAGACAACAGCACCTTGACCTCTATTAGAGCTGCTAAATAGTATCACGTTGCTTGCATCACTGTAAACCCAGAACTTAGGCAAATAAGGAACAGCTCCCAAGTGACTGCCAAAAAAAAGTCTCCTCTAGTATCCAAACAGCGCCAGCAATAGAACCAAAGCTGCTGGAGTCGAGATGTGAAACCTTACAGATCAGAAAGGAAAACGGGCAGAAGGATGAAAAATGCAGGCTGCTTCCCCACAGCTGGAAGTGCACATTTGATTCAGGAACTACTGCTTCCCTGGAGTCGAAGTTTGCCAGAAATCTTGCATCAGAATCTGACAGAGTTTCCACACAGCCTCCTTCTGTCAGCCTCACAAACCCACAGTTGGCTTAACAGCCGCTGCTCTCCCAGTTGGAGGATCACTGTGCCCATGGCACAGCCAGATCCCCACAACACGTCCATGTTGCACCTCAGGTGAAAATCCTAAACCAGCCAACTTTTCATAAATGTACTATCCATGCAAGACACTGGTGCCAAACTGGCCAGACGGCTGGGACAGGGACCAAGGCTCCCCTGAGTGCCAGTGCAGTGCCTGACATCTCCCAGCCAGCTGGGGCTGAGCTGGCATGCTCATGTGCATGTCCAGCCAGAGAAATGCCCATTTTTAGCATATCTGCCTTGTAAATAATGCCATTTCCCCAGGTCTTCCCAAGCTGTAAATATGCTCTTTTAATTGAACTGGGTCTCAGGGGGAGTAGAAGCAGCTCAGTCACACTGAAAGTAGAGAACTCAAGTCCAGTTGAATTCTGGAGCTGTGAGCATGAGCACAGCTAACACAGGTGTGATCCTGCCCTCTTCTTTCTTCAGGTCTCTCCCGGTGCTCACAGGAGCTGTGGTATGAGACTGGTTCACTTTACTCTGAAATTTAGCACAGGTTGAACTACCTGAAAAGGCAGCAGGAGGGTGGCCTGGAGGATGGAGTGGTGCAGGTGTGGGTGAGCCCTGAGCAGGAGCTACACACCTTCCCCAGGGGTCACTGTCAATGTCAGCTGGGACATTGAGCATGGGGGATCTGGTGATACCAGGAAAGGACCTGCCAGCCTCATGCTTTACCATGAAGCAGGGAGAGGTCAATGTCCAGCTCACAAAATCATAAATTCAAAGATGCTCAGCTGAAACTGGGTCTTCCTGTACAAACACCCAGCAAAGCAGCCTGAGAGGCCATGCTAGTCACCATCAGAATGGCTTTGGCCTCCTCCTGCACAAGGACTTGCTTTTGGGACCACAGTACAGCTCAAGACACCCAACTGGACAGTCACGTGTCACTGGATACAGGAAATGAGGAACCTCCAGGCACCCCGAACAGCAAAGGTGCACAGCACACCTCCACTTGCAGCTTTGACATCAACAGCTTGCCAAGAGCAAAATCCATGTTTCCCTGAAGAAGCTACTTGCACTTCTCCAGGATTTTGCCTTTTAGAGTCAAACAGTGCAGTGAACAAAGTTTTATCAAGTGCAGCAGAAAATAAACTTCAAAATGTAATCGTAGGCACTTGCAGCAGGAGCTTTCAAACAGCCAGGCTGTTCAGCATGCCAGACTGCTGCAACCCCCCTGGTCCCAATACACTCAGTTCTGAGCAAATACAGCACTGAACTTGTCCTTAACGACTTCAATGCTGCCAACATTGATGATTTTCACACATATCTGATGGTTTTCCTAAAAAAACTCAGCTCCTGGAGTCATGAGATAAAGAAGAAACATGCACTTTTATTAAGGAAAAGGCTTTTAGATCATCTTTTTGCCCAGGAAACAAGAAAAACAAACCTTTACATTACAAAACTGGAAAAATCCTAGAGCAAAGGATTACAACAGTTACTGTTGCTTTAAATCTCAGGGGGAGTGGGCACCAAGTAAGCCAAATGCTTTTTTTTTTTTTTTTGAGCTTATTTCACAAATTACATGAACATCTAAGTTGCTTGCTTGGGTTTTTTTCCCCCCAGAAATTTATGCTGTGAGTAATTCTGAGCACTGAGTAAATTCAAGGAAATTATGTGCTTTCTACCACTCCTTCAACGACATGAAGCAAGGTGACATGAACAGAACAAACTCCCAATTATACCTTTAGTTCCTCCTGTCACTACAGAGTGCTCTATCTTTCAAATAATAAAATTAAAAATTAAATACAACCTGGAGAGCTCTAAAGACAGAGACAAAAGGCTCCATGTTCCACTGTAAGACCTTCTCCCCCAAACCTTACAGATCCCCAAATTTTTGAGATGAAACTGCCACTGAAAGCCAACGCAGCATAGCCTGGTGGCACCTGCCAACTCTGAGCCACTCCAGGAAGAAAAGCTTTACTAAAATTAAAGAATACTAATAAAAAATAAACCCCTGTGCCCCTCTCCACCAGATTTTTCCACCACACCTCTAGCAGGTCCCTCAAGACAGAAGCCTGAGATGTGCTCTGATGGACATGGGTCATTCCCATGGCACCAAAGAGGGTCACAGAAGGTCTCTTGTCCCCATCCAGGATGGCTTTGGTGTGGAGAAGGGGAGGTGTGGCATGGCAGCACTGCCAGGAAGGAGTCCCAGCACAGGGGAGCCCCAGGCCAGCCCACACCACAGCTGGTGCTGAGCCTGTGTGTTTGTAAGAGGTTTTTTGGAAGGCAGAGGGGTCAGTTCTGCCCATGCTCCAAGCAGGTGCAGCCTGGGTGAAGCCAGCACCACTCCCATGGGGCTGTGCTGGATTCAGACCATGGCTGACACCCGTTTGCTGTTCTCCCACCCATTTCCTGGGCTATCACATGGGAGCAGAATCCTTTCCACAGCTCAGGCTGAACCTCCTACCCTGCTTGACCTGAGACCCCCGAGCCCCAGGGAAATGGGGTCAGCAGCAGCTCTTCCCTCCTCTGTGGCTGATTCACTTGGTGGCTGTGGGCAGGGAAGGACAGAAGCTCCTCCACCATCTCCTGATCCACATTTGAACTACCTCCAACGCTGCAGGACACTCTGGAGAGGAGATTTGGGAACGTCCTCCTGCCCTGGGCAACAGCAGCGCCGAGCCGCGCGCTCCCTGAGTTTGCCGCTCCTCCAGCCACAGCCGGATTGTCCCCACAGCAGAAGGTGGCTCCGAGCACTCCATGTCCTCGTGTCCCCTGAGCACTCTGTGTCCTCACATCAACTCCTCACCCTGGCTCATTAAGATGTTCCTTCCCTCTGCCCCCTCCTTGCTCCCAACCTCCGCGAGCACTAATGGGCTCCTTCGCAAATCCGGCACGCCGAGCCGAAACGCTCCCATCTTCATACACACAGGGAAAAGCAAGCTTTATTCTAAGTAGAAGTGGCAGCTTCTAATTTAAGACTGCACCATTTGACCGCTAGGCACAACAAAAGCTACCTATTGCCCACGTAGATGGTCAGCCAGCTCTGATGCCATCTCAACGGGCAATGGCAAATAAAGGTGACCGGTTCTGAACTCACTGACCCTTTGCTCCTAACCCTGGCTCTGGGGCTCACTCCCCAGCAGCCTGGATGTATTTTTTATGGGTGAAATTCCACTCACTCCATTAATGCCATCAACCAGTTGCTGGGAGCAAGAGTTGCATTAAATTATTTTATCTGCAGCCAGACTGCCCATGGGGGCAGGGAGCAGGCAGAGGGGAGGCAGCCAGGGGCCAGAATCCCACATGATCCCAAACAGGGCTTCTTAGATGCTTCTTTAAAGTGCCTGCAGTCTCCCTTATATATGTGCACATGTATTTATATATGCAGCCACATGTGCAGGTTGAAATCATGCACATTGCCACTGAAGTGAATAGCAAGTGTCTTGTATGCGTGTCACCAGCCCCACACACAATGGTCACAACTGGCAGGGTCCCACAAGCCCTGAGGGCACTGCTGCTCTGCTCCCCAGGCAGGATCAGGACCTGCTGCATCCCACTTTGCCCTCTTTCCTTGCTGAAATGCATGAGGTCAAAGCCTCACACTTCCAGGCACTGGAACCCCGGCTGAGCCAGGCACAATTTCACTCCATCAGGAAACATCCCCACCACACAGCTCCAGAGCACGATGAACACAGCTTGATCTGCTTTATTTTTCAACCTGCTGAATTGCTAGAATATGTTTAGCTGTTATACACAGACCCCAGATCCACAATCCCACCCTCAGCAGCTGTTACATTTGCTGTGGTACTTACAACAGATGTTGCAGCTCTGTAAAAAGGTAAAACAGTTGAGACTTCCCAAATTGGGGCTGGGAGGGGATGAAGCAGAGCCCAACCCCTGCATCCAGCTGCATCCAGGCTCAGAGAACCAGCCATGGATGCACCAATGCACATAGTACAGAGCCACATCACAGCCTAGAGCACTTTAAGGAACTTTAAAGTGTTGCCATAGTGGCATTAAAAAGCTGTCAGCTTCCTGGAAGACAAGCAGCAGAGGCTGGAATTCAGTGTTTAAAGGATGATTAAATGTAAGTGACTTAAATTATACATTCCCGTTTCTGGAACTGACACCATTTAAAACACACCATCTATTCCCCATTTCCTCTGACACTGATTACTACCCACTAAAAGATGAGCATTTTCTTGCAAGCAGTGAAGTACCAAACTAGGGATTTATGAATTGGAGATAATTAAAAGGTTTTGCATTACAAATAGAGTAAAACATTTACATTCCACGGGCCACCTGAGAGCACTTAAAAAGTCAAAATGGACATTTTTAACCTGAAAACCTGCTTGCTCTCAAATCAAGGCTGCTAATTGAGGCAGAGGAATCTTGCAGCTATTTTACAGTAGATTCACAATCAAACATTTGCTGAGGTTCTGGACAACCTGAGAGAGACTCGAGATCCATCGTTAATTCTCCCACATGGAGCTCTGTGAGCTGAAGCTCCATTAAGCTGACACAAATAAATTGTTTCTCCTTGATTAAGGCCATGAGGGCATGGAGAGTCTCTTCCCCATCCACCCAGAGCATCCACAGCCCCTCTCAGAGACCAGTGTGGTCAGCCTCTATTGATCTTGTGCAGGATGCCAAAGTCTCCAGCCCAGTGACAATGCACATGAAGGGATTAACACCTCCACTGTGATGGCAGGTGCTGGAATTGCACATGAGCATCTCAGTAACTTCAAAAAAGGTCTTTTTAACATGATTTTTCACCCCTTCCTGAAATCTGCAAGCCAGAAAATGCAGTATTGATCTCACTGCCTGGTAGAAATATGATAAGAGACTAATTGAGCACAGAGATCTCAGGGAAGGAATCTCCAAGGAATCTTTTGATTTGAACAAGGACCCTTAAAAAATGCCAGAAGAAAGCTAAAACAAAGAATAATAATAAAAAAAAGGCTAATCCTGGATCTTCCCTGACAGCTTGCTTTTTTCCCTGCACTCACAGGAGTGCTGAGCATTGTAGGCTCAGAATAGAAGAGGCTCCAGGATACTGGGAGGGGAACTGTGGCTGCAAGCTGAGACAGGGGGAGAGGATCAGCAGCGAACACAAACACACACAGTGACTCACGACACACTGCACAGAAACAACACTGCAAGAGCTTTTGCAATTATAATCCAAACCAAAATAAACAAGAATGGCAGTCCAGTACGAGGAAAGGGAGGATGACAGTGATGGGAGGGGGGTGTGGGGACTCCACCACGTTCACATCTGTTGCTCTCATAGCATCCCAAATGAACAGCTCCAGAAAGGAACAGAGAAGGGAAGATATATGGGACAGCAGCAGCTTCTTGTGATCTACATCCGTGCTTGAAGTTTTCATGACTGCACTGAGAGCAGAATTTATATCCCAAAGCCATGCAATAGCCTACTACACTGCTACTGGTTTTGACCCCTGGCCCCTGAAACCAACTCTAGCAACAGAAATAAAAAGTCCAGCTTGGAGGGGTAATGAGTGAAATAGACCCTGTGTAGTGGGTGGATGGACAGAGGGCAACAGAGGGGGAGAAATCACACCATCAGCAAGAGGCACTGCTTTAGCTGCTCTGCAAATCCTCCAGTCAAGCAGATTCACAATTTCTTTTGCTTTTGCTTCATTACCTCCTAGTGAGAAACTCTTCCCCAATCTGCATCTTGAATATTTTTTTCAGGCAAATCAAGGTATTTTTCTCCAGTGGGAACTGAGCGCTAATGATCATCCTTTTCACAGAAATCTTCTATGCACCAGAAAATGTGTTGCCTGCACTCAAGTTTATATTTCCAAATACAGCTCCTTCAGTATTCCCTCTCCATTTGCTCATTTGCTGAGCCTCCCACCTCTGTGGTTCATCTCCAGACTTGTCACTGTGACCATTCTCCTCCTGCCCTGCACTGCTCAGCTCCCCTTGCTGCAGCAGGAAGGGATTTCCAGCCCTGCCTTTCGCAGAGCTTCTGTAAGGATGACTCAGAGAGAGATTTGAGTCTTTTCCTCAAACCTCAGGATGGTGTTGGTTTGTTTGGGCTGGCCATGCACAACAGGTACCACCCTGGTACCATCTGGTACCACCCAGGCTGCTGCACTCGGTCATCCAGCTCCTGCTCCTCAGAGCCACCTCTGCACCCTCCTCTTCCCTATTCCTCATCAGGCTGGTGCCCTGCTGGTTTTGCTGTTCACCAAGATGATCCAAATCCTGCTCCTAAGCCTCAGTCACATCAGCAGCCCTTCTCACACATTAATGAATTACCCCATTAAAGAGGGAAGTTGGACAGATTCACCTATTTGTTTTTAAGTCCTCTTTTTTTTTTTTTTTTGGATCCCATCCTCCTCTCCGCTGTGCCCTGGAATTTTTTTGAGGAACCAGTGTCATATTCCTTGATCTTGCATTTTCTGGGTCTTTCCTTCTCCTCCCTTTAAAGGTCTGGAGCGGGCTTTGCTTTGCTCTTCCCTCTCCACCACATCCCTGGGGAACATTGATGGCAGTCACTAATGATTGACCAGTGTTCAGAGCTTGCTGAGACTGGTTTTTCCTCATAATTATACCTAGAATAATTTCACCAAGTCCAGCTGATGTGAATATTGGATAATATCTTCTCTATTTGAAAAGTCTGTGCATGTCATCCTTGTTGGGGAGGACTGAAGCAGAGGAAGCACAGAGCACATCCACCTCTTGCAACCCTTCATCTCTCCAGCCTTGTTCTGCTCCTCTATGTCTTTTCTCACACATTCCTCCTTTCTTTGCAAAAACTTCACCAAATTTAGAAGCTTTCAAGTAAATAGTTTTTCCACTAGAGGGCACAAAGACAATTTCTCCTAAATGGAAACTGATGTTAGAAGGATTAATAAAATAATTACTAACATCTCATCAAAGGCATCTCAAACTTCAATAAATGAACACTCAATAAATTAAGATGTAGTTCCAGCTCCCCAGGTACTACACCACCATAAAATGTCTCATAGAGACTGAAAACCTAAAAATCCCAAAGTGATCCTACTCTAATAAGATTTCCTATATCACACTAAGCACTTTATCCTGTGATTTCTATGCTTCCCCATTTCTCACTAGGCACAGACCACAACATTAATACAGCAATGGAAACAGAAGACCCATTTTAGTATTTTCTAATTTCTATAGCCAAATTTAGCTTCAAATCAATGAACTTTTTAATGTTTTGGTTTCCTAGCTCAAAAGAAGTTTGATACCAGCACTTCTGTTTGCAGATATTTCTGGGTCATGGTAAGTCACTTCCCAACCTGTCTTGGATAAATTAAAGAGATTTTAGCCTTTAGCGCTCTTGTATTCAAACCAGCTTTTTCAGCTTTAAACCTTGTCTGGTAAACTTGCTGCAGGTTATATCTATGCCCATAACACACTTCACCAGCCCAATAAGGAATGGTGTAAAAAGCACAAACTCCACAGGAAAGCAATCAAGCCAAGCACTCGGTTACACAAATGAGTGGGACGACAGCGATAATTCCAGAGCATTACGTTGAGAGCACTGTGGTTCTCAAGGATTATCAGCCTCCCCAGCCCCACAACAGTCCCAGGCAGAGCATGCCTAGCCCAGACCCACCTTGCTGGCTCCTGTGATCCCTGCATCCCACGCTGCCGAGGCGATGGGCGAGTGCCCGGTACCCCACCCGTGTGCGGGTGTCCACGCGCAGCCCCATGCTCCCCTCCATGGCCAGCTGCCCCCCGAGGTGCTCCCACTGCTCCAGCCCAGGGCAGGGAGGTTTGCTCTCTGCCTGTGGATTCCCACTGCCTGGAGGGTTTGGCTGGAGCAGAGACTTTTGCTAATGGGAGAAGAGAGACAATAGCGATGCGCAGGTGCTTCCTCCCATTTAAAGTGTTTACTTGTGCAGCCCAACGCAGTGACGCTGTTGTGGATTAGATCTGCATGCTGCCTTGCAGAGTTCAAAAGGTAGCACTTAACAAAAGGAACCCTGAAATACTGCTTATTAAATTAAAGCGTTTTTTTTTTCTTTCTTTTTAAACTCTGCTTCCTTTGCCAATGCCAAGTAAGAGGGTTTTTCCAAGCATACAATAACAGCGGTTTCAAATGGGAAATGATACATGCTGTATCAAAACAAAACATCAATTCTAGCACAAAAGCAAAGGGTTTATCCGTGAATCTCCACTGCCTAGGCAGCAGGCTTCTATGGCAAGGCAAAGACAATTTCATCAGCCATCAGAGAAGGCCAAGCTCAAGATCTGTGCATGGTGTGAGAAAAATTAAGAAGTCCAAGAGGGAAGGAAGGGTATAGCTAAGCCACAACTGCAAGCTAAGGAAAACATCAGCCCAAAAGAGCAACAAAGGCGTATTTGTTTTATGAGATAAAACAAGCAATTCAACTATATTCCACAGTAAATCATTTGGCTTAGGACTGCAACAGGGACAAAAAAAAAAAAAAAAAAAGGAGAAGAAAAAGAAAGGAGCATCTGAATCTAATTTTGTTGTTCTGAGTTTACATTACATGAATCAAGATCCTTATTGGAGAAGCGAGGCACTCAAATCCATGCTTGGATCTTGTACATAGGAAGTATCAGATGTACTGAATGTCTTACAGTTCCCTCTAGTCAGTGAAGATACTCAGCAAAGATACTCAGCACTTAACAGTAAAATAATAATAAAAGCAATAACAATAATAAAAAATGTCAAGGCACTTTTTCTAGTATAGAAATTAAATCCAGCTTCATAGACAATCATTTGTGAACATCTTAGTCCTCCCAAAAGCACCACCTCTACGCTTTGAGAAGCTTCAAATAAAGTATCATCATATTTAAAATTCTGCAACCAGAGACTGCACCTCATTTTCACACAAAACTACACCTCAAAATGCTGGACATGCTGAAAACAATGCCACAGGTTCTCATTCAAACCCATTCTCTTAATGTCAAAATAAACACAACTGAATCCTTTTGTCTGAGGGCCATATTATTTAATCCTCTCCTCGTGGTTGCAGCTACTTCAGATGTGCTTCCATTGATTTTCCTTCTTGGTTCAAACAGACTGAGTGGGATTTGCATTTCCATCTTCTGAGATCTGGTGGGATGATTGCTCAGAGTGTGTCAGATCATCAGTGAAGCTAGAAATGACAATTTAAATCCCTCTCTCTGCTGCTCAATCATAGGCATATGCCAAGAGATAAGTGGCAAGTGCTGCTTTCATTGATGCCAGTGACAGAGTAATGCAATGGCTTAAAATTAGCAGATTAACAATTTTAGAGCTGCTTTTGTGCAGCTCAGCAATCCTGTGTCCAGCTTGCCAGGCTTTTCTCCTTGAAGTAACACAGGCAGAGGTGTGCTAAGAACAGCTGCAGCAACACATGAACTCAGCTGTTGACTAACAAGCTTGGATCAGACCTGTTTTACCTGTGCTGGAACAGTCTGTCAGCACACTCAGCCCCCACACACCCTCCCTCATCTCAAACAGCAGGTGGGCTTCATAACCTCAAACCACCTTGTCTGTTCTGCACACAAACCTCTGCCAAGCAAAGGCCAAACCAGCATCTACAGTCAGCTCCAAGCTATCAGTGAAAACGAAGGCAAGACACTGTGTGCAGTGTGTTTTCAGAGATGAACTCAAATCCAGGGTAACTGCTAGGAAATGCCTGCCCCAAATCACTCAGCATCGCCATCATCAACCCAGCCTGCTCCACCACACCTTCCATCAGGCCTGCAGAGACCACAGACCTTGCAAGTGGCAGGCAGGAAGACAGCACTGCTGTGTCTCTTTTATTGTCAGTTTTAGTCTTTAGTCTTGCTGGGCACCAGCAACACATATCTTTTATTTCTATGGCTTTCATTCTACTGCTCCTTGCAGTTCCTGAAGGGACACAAGATGCCATTTATTTAGAGGAGATCCACCTGAAAAACAATTTAATGCACATTCCCTGAAAGAATATCAGAACGTAAACAGTGAAAGTAACTTCATTTACCAGCAGAGGCTTGTGGATGCTCAGAGACACTGAGATTTATTACACACTGCCCTGGGCAAGTGGAAGGATAGCAAGAGGAGAGATGAATTTCTGGCTGTAGAGCATCATAAATGCCAAACCCCAAATGAGTCTTTACAAGATCTATTATTTATACTTGCTCTAAAGCTGCAAGAAGGGGGTGGGCAGGGGTTCAAGCCACAGCTGAAGGCCCCCAACATCCTCCAGGACAATGATGCAAGTGAAGGGCTTGGTCCCAGCAGGGCAGAAGGCTGCAGGAAAGCTGCCCTCTCCCAGACCTGCTGCTGGGCACCATGTGCTGGTGCATCCAGCCCTGCATGGTTCAGTGGGAGAATGGGATTAGGTGGGATAAACTGAGGACAACATTAGGAAGGCCTTTCCAAAGCTCTTAGTATGACAGAAGAGGACAAATAATACAAATTACAAATAATAACTTACAAATAATAACTAAAAGAAAACACATCTGTGGGGAAACACTTCCGCAAAATCCTGAGCTTTTTGTTTGTTTGTTTTAAATGGCTGAGAATAGAAGAAACAATTCACCCCCAGAGGACTGCAGCCTGAAAGAGCTGAATCCTGCAAGCAGCAACTCACAGAAGCTGGAAGCCAACACAGCTGGAATTAGCAAAAAGAACAAATGAAAGGTTTTCATTGTGGCAAATGGGGTTTTTGAGCAGACTGGCAACAACACGACATTCAAAACTTTGTTTCATGACTTTTATGATTCCTCCCAGCAGCATGCAACAAAACATACCTGAGCTGTAATCAGTTTCTTACAGCCTTATATAAACATTACAGGAATTTTGTCCTCTGTAATATTTCTTGCTCTCAAGGCTGCAATAAATAAGTCAGTTACAGCCCTGCTGCCACTGTCTCCCATCTCACTGTCTCAAGTCGCTGCCTTTATTTATTTTAAGTTACCAGTCTAACCACTTCCAGCTTCAACAAACATTTTAAATGTAACCTGTAGCTAAACTCCAGGCAGAATGAAGCATTCCACATTCAAAGGGAAGGAGTGGAAAAGCCATTTTCCACTGTTATCACTACCTTCCTTTCATCCCCGACCCCTCTCCAGCTGTCAGGGAAGGGAATTCCAGTAGCAAATCTCTCAAACAATGACTCAGAGAGATCTGGGACTGGAAAGCTGTGGACACATTGACTGCAGAGGATGTGACCACTGGCCTTTGCATGTAGTTGGCAAGCCCCTTCTCCAGCATCACCCCACTGCTTGAGGACAGCTCTGGTTACTACTTATGGAGGCAGGAGAGGACCAGGAGGGGCACATGCCAATAATCATCCATCTTTTGAAGGAAGAGACCTTCTAGGGGGTGAGTTGCTCCCTTCAGCCTGTCCTCAGGCCCTGCCCAAAGCACCTCATGCAGCAGATCCAGGTGTAACCAACAGATTGGGCCCCGAGTTTTAGGGATATCTGAGAGGGGAATTGCCAGGGCTCACCTCAGGGTCATGACTTGAAGCAAACCCTGAACTGGCCCTCAGACATTCAGAGAGCTCTGTATCACTCAGGCACTGAACTTCCTTGCTTCAAGGCTTCATTTTGTCCACGAAGAAATGCTGTAGGTTGTCAGAACATGTGTTCCCCCATTCCACAGTTCCATCTCAAGGAACAGCAGCAGTAATTGCTTCAGGAAGAATCCCAGAGGAGGACAAGTGCATGGCAGTACTTCCCCAAAGAGCACTCCACCTGGCAGAGGCTGTGCCTCAAGGACCACCACAGCCAGAAATGTTATCTTGGTATAGCCCTGGTTGGGTTTCTCCAGATCATTCTCTCCCTCTGTTTCATCCAGTGAATGGCAAACTCACCCCACCACTATGATAAAGCACCAGGGAGGGTGGAGAATGGGGGGAGAAGAGACAACTGAGCCAACTTCAAAGGTTTTGCATCCTTTGAGCACTTCACTCATGCATAATTGAAAGGGCTATATGTTTGGACTACAAGAAAGTAGATTTTTTTCCCTGCTACCAGACCCATCACGTGAGGGATGCTGTCATACGATAGCCTTGGGGGAGGTTTGCAAACTTGGACAATTTGCTGAGAAGCAAAGTAAACTACTACTGACAGCAAGTGGACCAGAGCCCAGATCCCTGAGAGGTTCTGACAATGGGAGGACTCAGAAAAAATAAGCCAGCCTTGACCTCGCATGGGGGGAGGCCGAGAGAAGCACATGCATGTATTTTATTTCACACTAACCTCTGTTTGACCAGTTATGCAAATAAATCTCTGCTTGTCCTAAGTACACTGCTAGACACTGAGAGCGAATTTGGAAGAATTCACAGTAAAGGCAGATCACTGCATTGCGACTGAACTTCTCAAGAAATGAAGTATTAAGCAGGCAAGAATGGCACATACAGCCCATAAAACAAGGGGAACTGCAGCCAAAAAAAGAAATCCAAGCTCAGAAGAGAAAAAAGAAAAAAGTACTTAAGAATTTGATACATGGTCAGGATCACTTCAGCTCCCTGCAGGCAGAGCAGCAGTATCTGGTCCCTGGAGAATACATCCCAAGGCAGTGAGAGCCATGGGAGCAATGTGTCCAGAAGAACCAGCCATACCTGCTGCTGTGGGGAGCATGGCAGGGAGCCTGGGGAGGAAAAGCTCCATGTACATGCCCTGCACAAACACAAGGCCTTTGCCAATAAAAAGAACCAACCAGGATGTGTCTAACATGGTTATGACACCCAGACTGCCCTCAGTGCAGGAGGGATCTGGTTTTCCAGCAGCACACGTGCTGCAGTGCTGGCAGCAGCTCGCGTTCCTGGGCTGCTCCCCGTGGTGCAGAGGGTCCCCAGGGCAGGGACTGCAGCATCACCAAGAGGTTTACACCACTGATCACAGTCCATTCTGCAGGGCTCTGTTACAGAGGCTGTTCAGACTGCTGTCATGAAGATGGCACAGCTAAACCTGACTTCAGCTTCCCCTGGCTTCAGTCAGGCTTGCTCAGTCACTCACCACTAAACTCAGCACCAGCTCAGTTTAGGCCTGGCAGTATGCAAGTGAGTTTGGTGTGAACCCTCCCATTTTCTAATTATTCTGGTTATTGCACAGCAGCTTTCTTCTAACATGGCAACACTTCAGAAAATGGGCATGAAGCTTCCTGAGGTTACCACAGTGACTGCTAAGGGGCTCATGAAGGGGTGTCACTCAGCTGAGGGCAGCAGTGGAAGCTGAACCCCTAAACCCTTACACACAAAAACTTCAGCAAAGCACCCTGTGCAGCTGGGAACAGCAGCTGTCCTACATCCTCTCCACACCGAGGCAGAGGGAGTGTGCACAGCTGACCCCAAGCAGAGGAGGTGATCCAGCCCAGGGCACGCTGCTCCTCAGGGTGGGTCAGGGGAAACACAGCACAAGTCAAGTGAAAAATAAAGAAAACTTTCAGACTGCCTAAAACATTCCCACTCAGAGGCTCACCTGTCCCTACCAGCTCTCCTGCACGTCCTGCCCACGGCAAAAGATGCTGCCCACTGAGATGGCCAAGCTTTGACCCAAGCTTCCCATGGGGAAGGTTCAGCTCAGGCCTCTGTGGCACGAGAAGCTGCAAACCAGCAATGCAGAGGAGAGGGAGTCACTGCTTCAGTGCACTGATCCATACAGACAGCAAGAGGCTGGGGAAGGGAAAAAAAATGCACTAAAAATTCTTCTGACAGGGTGAAAAATGAAAGCAAAGTGAAACACAGCTCAATCTGTCAAAACAAAATCACAGCAAGCCCACTGAAAAGGAAAAAAACCACACAGCTCAGCTCGCACTTTCTAGTAGGCAATAACTGGTACATTTGTTTTCCTGAAGATAAGCGGGTGAGTTAAGTTTGCTAGACAACACTGAACAGATTTGAAAGGTAATCATGGCAGAAGCAGAAACAATCAGATTTACCAGGGACATTGAGGACTTGCTGTCTTCCACCTTGCCACTCAGCAGACTCTCACAGAAGCATTCACATGCTGAGCCGACGGATGGACTCCCAAGAGCCTGACCAAGACAAGCTTTGCCCTGTCCCTCTGAGATCATCATTCAGGGAGGAGGAAAGATGATGCTTTTAGCAGAAAACAAGTCCCAAATTGGCATGGCAAAAGGTCCCATACAGTGCATTTTTGATCAGGGTAGTAAAGGCCAGTGTAATATTCAGGCTACAGAGAATCTATTACCCCGGTAAGAGAGGCTAACAATGTTACCCAGAGGGTATTTTGAATTGTGAGACAGTCTGTAATTAGCTTAGGTGGGCCAACCTAATTATTCATGGCCTGAGGAAGCATCTCCCAATACAAGAGAAGTACAAGATACATATTTATTGTTCTTTCCCGATAAGCTCATTAAAGGTTTCAGAGATGAATGACCACAGCATTTGACTGTTTTGTTATAACCTGGAGATGCAAACAGTAATGAGTGAGCAAGCCAGGAGAACAAAGGCAGGGGTTGCTCAGGGCTCTAAGTAGAGGGGGAAAAAAACCCAATAAACCACAGAAAAGCCTTCAAACATAGATTTCTGTTACACCCCAGCGGGAAACTGCCATTTGATGCTTCATTTTAAAATGGATGATTATACACATGCTCTTTTTCTATAAATGTGTGAACAAGCATTGCAATAAACCTCATTTTAACAAGGCCTTGAGCACTACCAACAGGAAATAATATAGTGGAAACAGCTAATATAGATGTGCAACACCTCATATATATTCAGAACTGCATTTGCACATTAAAAAACTTAAAACCAATCTTCCAAATAATTCTGTATAATATAAAAATTCTAATTTTCTAATGTTTCCATTCCAGCAGACCTTTGCCTACTCAGATCTTTCTCAGCCTGAACTGGGCTGCAGGTGCACACAGAAATCAAAGTGGGATCTGGCACAAGATAGATGGGAAGAAAAATACATTTTTTAGGTTTCCTTTTTCTGTTTCTCATTTATTTTTTTAGGGCATCTTCTAACCTAAGACTCCTCAGCAAACACAGCTTTTCCAGTTGCAGCTGCCATGTTTTAACTCTCCTCTTTACCTCTCTATTGGTTGCCTCTTTTCTGAAGGAGCTGAAATTCTAACACTTTTCTGTTATAGGAATTCTCTTCCCTTTCCCTTGAAGTTTTCCCCTTCATTAGAAATTAACTCTTCCCTGTTATATATCAACCTTCTCATGGCCAAGTGCTTGGCACTACTGTGATATTCCCATGACACACTTATACAAAGGCAAGACCATCAAGCTACCCCTGGTGTTCCACACGACAATTCTGGTGCCACACTATTCGTGCTTTGTAAGCTACTAAAAACCCAGCACATTTTTCCACAGAAACTCAGTCCTGCAAAATAGTTCTCAAAACGAAGAAAGAAAAACTGGAGAATAAAACTCCTTGATAAATACACAGAAATTTCCTCATCCTTTTGTAAAAAGTAACTGGAAATGCTGTGCAGTTTAACAGGGTAAAATCTGGGAACTGCCAGTGGCAAATGCTGTGACAAGCCCTTCTTCGTGCCTTAGCTCTGGCCAGTGGAAGACTAAATGCTCCAGAAATTAGTCACCTCCAATTTTCACCATCAGTAAGAACCTTAACAAATACTAACACCTCTGAAAAAAAGCACTTACGGAAACATAGGTCTTTCTAATTAAAAACCAGAACAATACTGCTCAAACCTCTCTCCTTGTCAGCCACAAGGAGAACATTTCAAAGCCCAGGTGGCTGGCAGGTCTTTGGGGATTGCAGACCCTGCCCAAGGTGCCCCAACACCTCTCTCCCAAGGTGGACCAGGAATACAGCATCTCCCTTCTCCCAAATGCACAGCCATGCCATGGCAGCCAGCTCTCCTCCTTTCATGCCCTGCCTTCAAAACCTTTTGTTTTTTCGACTGATCACCCTCCTCCTGCCAGTCTGCTCATGGCTGGTCTCAGCTCCATTTCTCCATCAAGCCCCTGTGTTTAAGACACACAGGTCTCCCACACGTCCTGTTCACCACCACCCCTGTGTCCAGGCGTGCAGGCAGCCCCGGTCTTACTCCTCCAGTTTCAAGAGAGCTGCCTGCTCCATAGAGCTGGGGAGCAAAAATATAATTATAGAAAGTGTATTTAGGAAGAGCAGATTACCAAAACAGGAAGAGTAGGGGGAGATGAAGGCGGGTTTGTGCTGCCAACAGCGTGCAGCAATGGCTGAGTGTCCAGAGGAGAAGCAGGGAGGGCACCCTGACCAAGAGCTGTCTGGTTTTCCTTGGATGGGTGAAACCACCCACCACAAACTGCACTCTGGATGCAGAACTCTCCCCTGCACGTGGCCAGCCAGTGGCACACCCTGCCCCTCCACCAGCTCCCAGCAGCTGAGGCAGTTTCTGTAACCCAGCTGAACCCTCAAACCCAACTCCAGCAGCCAAAGTGGCATTTTTCTGTCCCTTTAATGGCCTGAGCAAGTGACCGTCTGTGCTCCTGAGAGGCTGGACTTGTCACTGCTGGGAGCTCTGCTGGGCTGGGCAGAGCTTTGTCCACGGGGATCCAGCCTGACCCAACCACAGGTCTGGGTGGCAGCAGATGTGAAATTGGACCTCAGCAGCAGTTTCTGAGAGAGCAGAAACTGGATTGTCCCAAATATTCAGCAGAAGGTTTCAGCCCACCCAAGCTGAGCAGCCTGGATGAAATCTGGGTATAAGGCACATGAGCAGAGGCTAAATATGGAGCATTTCAACTTCCAAGGCTGCAGCTTCTCACACAGAATTAAAGCACTTAGTAGCATGTGTACAGTGACAGATAGCAAACTGCAACAAGAATAATGGGACAGCAAGGAAAAAAAAAGGCAAATTAACAAAATAAAGCTGATTCTGCTGGCATTAAATTCTTGTAACTTCTAGATTAGCCTGTACTCCATTTATCATCCAGTGTGGGTTTTGGTTTTGTTTCCCTTAATTCTAGGGAGGTCTTTTCAGAAACATGGCATTTCTTCCCTCTCTAGAAAAGATAAACTTCATCTGCACTGCATATTTTTAAGATTAACAATCCAAGTTCAAGCTCTTGAAAGACATTGTAGAGGTGAAATATTTTTCTAAACCACATTTCAGTGAAGGAGGAATTTCATCCTGACTTAGGATATTTGTTTTTAACCTAGGTAGGTTCTGGGGCTTTTTTTGGCTTCTTAAACAATATCAACCAATTAGAACTCCAAGGCTTGATAAAATCAGCACCCTTCAGGTTAATGCTGATGACCAAAATGACAAAGATCAAGCGCTACAAAAAAAACCCCAAAAAACCAAACACCACAAAAACCAAGAATACACTGCAGGATGGACCCAAATGGTAAATAAATATTGCTCTATTTTTGTTCTGTCAAGAAGAAAAAAGAAAGCTGAAGCCAGCAGGGCCTGAAAATAGTACACAAAATGATTTGTGGAAAAAAACTAATTCTATGACTCTACAACTTGTAAAAGTTGGGAAGTAGGCATGTATTTTTATTTAGTGCTGGGTACATGTGGGATTGCTCTTCTAAAAGATGTGCACTTCTGAAAAGTCTTGAGTTTCTTTTATCTCTTTTACTTGTGTATATGTATAGGGTTTTACAATAGGTTTATGTATATTTATTTTATTAGTTTTGCATTACAATTAGTTCTTATCAGTTTTTGTACAGTTCTTTGGTAATCTTGAGTGTCCCTTGTAGTTTTAACTTTGGCTCTATCTTCCTTCAAGGTTCAAGGGAGCCCCTCTTATCTTTCTTTTAGCTTGGAGTTCACATTCTTTTTCTTGTATAAAGTAATTTTGTAAATACAAGCTTTTATAAAAGTAAACAGTCTCAAACACAAAGTTAACATCCTAAACAAGTTAAAACAACATATTTTACCTATGTAAGTAAACTACAAACTAAATAATTTACACTTTACTTAAATCTAAAATACATTTCTACTCAAGTTAAATTTTTACACTGCTTCAAGTACCTGAGGAAAGCAAGGACTGAATTAGTGAAAGAGACCTAGCTTGGCCAAAGCATCCCTTCATTTGGGCAGAAATCAGCAGAGGAGCCTCACAGACCTCCTCATCATGGGAGGCAATTAAGGCTGGCTGGAATAATCTCTTCTGGCCCCACAGCATGGGCAGAGGAGGACATTTACACA
Source organism: Leptocoma aspasia (assembly GCA_013399835.1). NCBI lineage: Eukaryota > Metazoa > Chordata > Aves > Passeriformes > Nectariniidae > Leptocoma > Leptocoma aspasia. Next base: position 837,810 of record VXAX01007984.1, read on the forward strand.
GATGGTTTTGCCAGTCAGAGGATTAAAGGAGCACTCAGCCTGAGTGTGCTCCAGTCCAGGTGACTGGAAGGGAGATGATGGTCCAGTTACAACAGCCTGCTTGCCTTGAGGAAGGCAGAGACTAACAAAGGTGGAAAGAAAGAAGGGAGGGAAAAAAAAAAAGAAACCCTAGTACCTTCCAAATGACAAAAATTTCCTAAGAGACGCAGAGAAACCAATTTTTCCTAATGCCAGCAAGCAGCTCAGAACCAGACCCTCAAGACTCAAAAGGCAGAAATCCATCTCAGCCCCGTGGCTTGCATTTACACTTTGCAAAAGAAACCTGGCTGAACAAATTCCTCCAGAAACTGCTGATCTCTGCAAGCCCCAAGGACATGTAAGGAAACTTTAACGTGGAAGAGCCACAGAAGAGGGGTGTTTGTTTTTAAAACCTGTTCCCAGGCTGAAACCCTCAATTCAAGAGTGAGACTAATGTACACAGAGGTGTTTACAAGCCTCCCCAATGAGAATTTTATAAACGGAAGAGCTGAACTGTAGCCTTGAGAGTTCTGAGCATGTTACCACACTCTTCCTGTCTCCAGAGGTGACCCATCTCTTGCATGTCATTTCAGCCTCGAACACAAATGTTAATTTAGGATGGATGACTCATGATTCCTGTTTTCCAGAATGTTCAAACCAATATTGCAAGGAAACCTGTTGTGGTTTTTTTCTCCCCCATAGGCTGAGTGGCTGGGTAAGAACAGGAAAGGCAGGAAGAAGTAAAAAATTGAGCAAAGAATGGATAAACAGTTCTGTTAACCTTTCCTGAGGCTTCACAAGTGATGAGCTGCAGAAGGTGCCCCCTGCACAGGTCATGGGGTGTGCAAAGGCTTTGCACCAAGAGCCAAGGGCTCATTGAAAATGCAAATGATACCTGGTGGATCTGGAACAAATTGAGGACTAACAGACCCAAACATCCAAACTCCAACGTCCCAGATGCTCCATCACACACTCAGCCCCTTCCAGGAGCTGCACCACGCTGCCTGGCTGCCTGGGCTCAGGAGAAGAATATTAGAAGTTTTGATTAGTTCCAAAAAACAAGTACATAAAACCACCTTGCTCTACTAGCACTGAAACATTCCATATGGGGGAAGAAAAAGGAGAAAATAACAACAACAAAAAGCAGCTGATCACTTAAAGAGGCTGGGGGAACAGCAGTATGGTTATCTCCAGCAGAACAAAAGCTCTCCCCAGTGAGTCCCAGCCTCCAGAACAGTCCCAAGGAGTATGTTGCTGCAGCAGAAGCAAGGACCTGCTGCAGATACCAAGAACTCCTGACAGCTCCCAAAGCTGCCATTTGCAGGAGGCCAGTCTTGGCTTCGGCACTGTTTGCACATCGCTGCCGAGGCTCAAAGGTTTTTAAACACTCTCGTGACTTAGAACAGTGCAGAAACAACAGGGCCCTGCAGGTGGAAACCCATCCAACAGGCCCATGCAGGTGCCTGGGTGTGCAGCCCGAGTCCCTCTCTGCCAGGACCACGATCCTCACAAAGAATAATATGAAAGTGCAGATTATGCAAGATAAGGTAAAGTGGGACCGCATCACACCCCACAGTTTGTAGGGACACTAAGGGCCACCTTTCCCACACCCTGGGGATTTCACAGCTCTGTGTCCTGCTCCTGGGTGTAACCTTGGTGAATTAATCCCAGGGGATGTATTTGCCATCCATTTGCCAGAAAACAAACAGATGAAGTGATAAAATTACCAACTACCAACTCACATAAAGCTACAGCCAGCCTGCACTGCTGGCAGAGAAGAAAGCATGCAAATGTTCAAGGCACCTTCAAGGACCTCTCATCAGCTGTTTTTCCTTTCTGAGGAGCGTCACCTTTTCTGAAGACATTGCAGAGACTGTAATTCCAACCAAAAGTGACATTACTTCATTTCCTTTGGAAAACAACAGCTCTGCCAGCCCCTCCTTCCCTTGTCTTGGGCTCTCATGAGCAAAGCGCTCGGATCTCCAGGAAGGGGGTAAGGTCAGAAGCAAATGCCTGAATTGCTCCCAGATTAGCAGCCCAGAGGGAATAATTCCAACAGAAAGCATTTACAATATTCTTGGTATTAAATGCTTTTGGCCAAGATGAAATTTGTTAAAGATGCACTTTTGTTTCTTCGAAGCTCTGGAGTAATTTCATTCCCCAAAGCTGCCTCCACAAGCTGAATCTGTGGGAAAATGGAGATTTGACACACACAGAAACCAGCACAGCTAAATAATAAACTCAGGCAATTGCTCAGATGTTGAAGCCTGATCTATTATTCTCCACAGACGCAAAGCACCCACATAGGAAAGCAAATTGTTGCCCCAAAACTGATGTGTCACCCTAATTTCCTGAGATCAATCCCATATCAGTCAAACCCTTTTCTAAAAACAAATAGAAAAACTGAACATACAATCAAGCAAACATCTAAAAGCCCTTGACTACAATTTGGCTAGACAAGAGCTTTATGAGGAGCAGCTGTTTTATACCCAATGTTTCTGAATTATTTTATTAGGATCCACAAGTTCTTAGACAAGATTGGCAGGACCCCATTAAATCACTGAATATTTAACTATCCCATTTATTACATTTTGCCCTTCCCCTTCTTTCCAGCACTTTTTCCAGTACTTTTTTGTTTCTTTTTTGTGCTTTTTATTTCCCAACTTCCCTGATCCTCCACACAATGAACTTCTATCACAATATTGGATGGGGAGCACCTCATCTATTAAAATGCCATTGGTACCAACTCTGTAGGTGATGACTTCAGAGAGGAAATAACATTGCTGCTCTTTTTCTTTCCTTTCCCTCCCTCTAGAGCTTCACATTTTCTCACAAGGAAAAGGGCACTGTGCTCTCAGACTGGAGCTGATAAAAACCACTATGGAGCAAAGAAAGGCCTAAAGGCTGAATGACCCCATTCTAACCCCTGCAGAAAAAATACTGTTTTCTAAAACCAAGAACAGTACAGTACCTGGGGAAGATCCTGGATGAAAGAAAAAAAAAAAAATCANTCCACCAAGTTTTTACAATCTAATGCAACAAAAAACTCCAAAGAAAACACAGTCAAAAAGCATGTTTAAACCTCAGGAAAGCCTGGCTTGACAGTGCTTCCAGTCTTTATAAATGAAAGAAGAGCCATCAAGTCTTGGACAACTGCTGATAGGGAAGTGTGGGAGCATTCAGGACATCCATGAGCTGCCTGATAGTCCTTGGCTGAAAACACTGAGAAATATTCCCAGTGCAGTGATTTCATGCAGTACGATGACTGATGGCCACATAAAACTCATAAAGACAAAGATATTTTAAATATTTCAGATTATTATTTTTTAAACAGCTCAGCAGAGTTTCCCACCTGGGAGCAGATATCCCCCAGCACTCCTGCAGTCCCTAATTATGTCTTTTTGGCTAGGTGGAAACCATGGCCTGGGACAAGTGAACACAGATGGATAACAATCATAGAGTCACAGAAAGGCCTGGGCTGGAACAGACCTGAAAGATTATTTGGTTCCAACAAATCACCAAACAGGTCTTGGTATTACAGCAGCACCCAGAATGGAGCTGGAAACAGCTCCAGAAACAGTGGGGAAACAAAGGAGGGATCCCTTTTTTATATACCCCTTCTCTTTTACAAACCTTTGATGCTCTGATGTTTCATGCTAAACATCTCTGCTGGCAGGGAGAGCATCCTGGCTGGAGCAGAGGAGGCACAGAACACAGGGTGGAGCAGTGACAGCAACTCCTGCTGATGTCCTTCAGAAAAATCTCCTTCTTCCCAAATCCAAACTTAATATTGATTTATATCCTGAAGCGTGAACACATACCCCATCCAATATTCTTACTTTCAGAGGGCTGGGTTTTGTTTTGGGTGGATTTTTGCCTTAATCTCAGTTGCTCCAACAGTTCATGTATATTTAATTACTGGCATCGTCTCAGACATTGAATTTTGGCCCTCAGTAACACCCCATGGCAAGCAGCTCTGTGAATTAGCAAGGGGGAAACCATTCCCTGTTTCCTTTGGAGTGCAACGTTAAAGCTGCATAGCTAAATTCCCAGAGGCCAGGAAATGAAAACATTAAATATTCTAATAACATCACTAAAGAAGTCATGTTTTACATATATGTCATTCCAATGAAATATTTTTCCTGTTTAATCATTTAGTGTTAATGCAACTCATGCTGGTGTTCAAGGTTCACACACACAAAAAAAAGAGAAAGGATCTCACATAGGAATCCCATCCAGGGTATAACATAACCAGGCAACCACTACTACAGACACTCAAATTTCACATACTCTAATTTTGTTGATTCTAACTAGACACACTTAATGGGACAGTAATTATATAAATTATCTGGAATACATAACACTGCATTTATACATAATAAATGAACTGTTGCAGAGGAAATGCCAAGGAAATAAAACTAAATTTTATTCAGTTTCATTCCTTAATAGAAAAAAATCAAAGGCCACGTAACTGCAGCAAAATGATAAACAAAATCACTTTCTGTAAGAAAAGCTTCTTCCCACAGATCTTTCCTTAAATCTTGGCAATTGAGACATTTCCAAGAGGCTGGGGATTGCAAACCAAGAGGTTCATCTCTCCTGAAACTGACCACAAAAAATTCAACTTCCCCACTCTGAGATGTAGCAAAGTCCTGGGCAGCCTTAGCTGAAGTTGCCAGATGAGCAGGACCATAACTCTGCAGGGTTAAAAAAAGTGAAGGAGAAAAGGAAATTTCCCATTTAAGAGCTGTCACACAAAATGAAACAAGCCCCTTCAATTTAATTTAATTCAAAAGGAGCTCTCCCGACACAAGGCAAGGACAGATGCAGAATGGTTGAGATTGTCTGGCAGGAGCAGAGAGTTGGTCCAAAGCTGTGAGAGTTTATATAAACATGTTCAACTCAGAATAAAATTGCTCAAGCGTAACACAGATGCCCAGGCAGTAATCTAGCAGATGCTGGGGTGATGGTCTTGCATTTCTGTGTCTTTTTAGGAGAGGGATGTGGTAAAGGGCAATGAACATGGAAGAGAATTGAAGCACCTTAAAAAAAGGTGAGAACAAGACCCACGTCCCAGCATTTCTGCCCAGACCACCAGACACACACAGACATCTCATCCCCTTCACCCCCTTGCTGCAGACATCTCACATGTCCATTTTTGACATTTGTGCATTAGTCTATAGGAAAACTGCTCTAATTTTCCAACAAACACTTGGCAGCTGCTCCCAAAGCACCCACAGCAGAGCCCTGTCTCAACAGAAGGTGGGCTCCATCTATTTGGTAAAGTCTTCTTGCCTGGGCCAAGCATTCTCCAAAAAAAGCAAGGTTTGGAGTGACTGTCATTACTGGGGCCCCCTTGCACAAAAACTGCTTGTATTTAGATTTACTTGACAGTAAAATACCCAGTATTGTTGAGTTTCTGCCAGACCTCTGGAACAGAGCACTTTGCTGGAGCAAAAACTACCCTGAACATACAACTGAGATCAGGTTCCCATGTTGTGTAGCACCACAGCTCTTCTTCAACCCACTCCTCCCAGTGAGATTTCAAAATCAACTGGAGTCTAAAAGATGCTTCCAAGTCTTTTTTTTTTTAATAAATAAAACCTCTAAAAGGCCAGCAAACCACTTATGGGAAAGCCCAGACTTGAAATACATACACATATTCAAGAAAAAATAAACCATAGGCTTCCACTTCAGCCAGAAGAACAAAATATCTAACCTCAGTCTTCAAAGACAAGGAAATTCAGAAATAACACTGTCTCTTCTCTTACTCATCCCTGTTGTGCTGGGTTGTACAATCCATGCAGGCCACCCAAAATTAAAGAGACCATCAGAAAAAAAATTCATCTCAAAAGGGATATGTTAAAAACCAACCCAAGGCAGGTTATGTGGTTGAAATGAAATGCACAGCATCCATCAAGAGCGTTGTATATGCCATTCCCGAATTGCAACAGCCACACTCATGTGGTTACAATTTACAAATTAGCACTAGGTAAAGTAAGAATTTCCTCACACCTCGAAATCTGAAATAGCAGCAATTTTTCCCACAGTCAGCTTCATCAGTCAGTATATTTCCTCATGGTGATAGAGTATCTTTGGCCAACATTTAAGCTGCCAGCTCTGTTCCCCTTCCCTTTGGTGGCAGTCTGATGTGCATTGAAACCAAAATTGTTTGGTTTCAATGCACACCACTGAATGCAGTCAAGGGGCATGCATTCAATGATGTGCATTGAAACCAAACAATTTTGGTTTCAATGCACATCATTGTGGGGTGGGGAGCAGCAATCCTGGCTCTGTCTGACCCATTCCTATTGCTGTTTGGGATATGTCAAATGTTTGTGCAGCCCCACACAAAGTCAAGGTGCAGAGCAGGCAGGGAAAACAGCTCAGCAAACAGGGGTGTGCAACACCAGGTCTGGCCAGGGCAGCAAACTCTGATGCTGGGAGAACACAAGGGACAGCATGTGAGAGGATCCCACCTGAAGTGAAGCACATAAACCCCTCTTTCTCTCCCCCCCTTGCATGGCAAGCCCCAGACTCATTTCCTGGGGGCTATGCCCTCTCAGTCCCCAGTCCCCTTCCCTGCTTGGAGCAGGAGGGAGCAGGGAATGACTCAGGACTGCTCAGAGCCATTAATTACAGCTCTCACAGTCGTGTCTGTACTAGCCTTTCCCAAGGCTCCCTCAGGTACATCCGTGTGAGAGAGACCTCAGTGTGGACAGAGCAGGAAGGTGTTTTCAGCCACATCATCTGGGAAATGCAAAAACACAAACAAAGCCCTGTGATTGAAGCCTCCCTCCACCACAGCCTAGGTCAGGAACAGTTGTCTCTTGCTGTGCAGAATGCTCAAACACCCCTTAGAATTCATACACAGCTGGCTGGGCACAAAACCAGACCCACACAGCTTTCCACAGGACTCAAGATGATATAAACCCCATCAGCTCACTGGGACAATAGTAAGACAAAACATCCCCTAAACTCAGCCTGCACCAATCCCCACCCTGCAGAGTGGCCTGACCCATTGATGTGGACGAATTGTCACCCCAGGACACGCTCCCTTCATCTTTCCATGGACCTGGAAAGGGACATCTCTAGCCACCACAGACCTGTGACCTCGTACATGTGGGTCCAGTCCCCAAAAGATTGTTTTTCACATTGTAAAATACCATCTGTGCCAGGAGACCCTACAGCTTTATCTTCATTTACTTCCCACCACACAAGGTCCTCACCTACACGGTAATATTTTCTTATTTAAGCACTTCTGTAGCTTGATTCCAGTGGTTTGTGCACATCACTCAGGCTGTCTGCTAACATTTGCAAGCAAAATGCTGAAGTGCTGCTGGAACTTGCACTGATTTGTAATGAAATGGCTTTGAACCAACATTTTCATCAAAGGTGATTCTGCCTCACCCCTTTGCTAAACACAAAGTGGTTTCCCTGTTGGGAAAGATAATGAATGCTAGAAATAAGAACAGTTTTGAACAGAAGCTCCCAACAAAGCAGAAAACCTGGAAATCACCTGAGGAAATCAACTTTTCATCCCTATCAGATTTGAACTGTTGGGTAAGCAATGTTTATCCAACAAATCAGTGCAAATTTCTCATGCCCATCTCAAGGATGACCACACTCTGCTCAGCTATTTTATGCCCAGAGCTGAGCTAAACATTGCCCTGAGAAGCTACTGGTGACCCCTCAGCAGCTCTTGGCACCCGAAGAATCTCTGCTTGGCAGAGATGGAAACGTAGAATACAAATATATACACACTTAACTCCATCAACAGTCCTTCCTGCACATAACAGTGCCCCACAGCAGAAACAACCCTGCTACACAAACACTACAAGAACATGACTTTCCCCTGGGAGGGAGGCAAAGAAACACCTGCAAATGTTAAAAAAAAAATGTTTCACACAAAATTTATACCGAGCTTGCCACCTACTACAAATGATTTTTCAGAGAAGTGGTGTTTACAAAGCTAGCCAACAACTTCTGAGTAAACCCTGTAAGTCAATTAAATACTACTCTGACACCGAGTCATGGATCATCCAGTGCTCAAAGAGTAGGACTGTTGATTTTAGTCAAAGGCAGCAATCTGGTGGTAAATACATCACCGTGTCCTGGCAGACGACTGACTGGTATCATTAGAAAGTATGTGTTCCACCAATTACAAAAATTAATTGTAAAGCCATGTCAGGTCACTGGGTGGGAAAATAATTATTTCACTTCACAACATTAAATGAGAGACAGTGCCCCACCTTCATCAGTATGCAAATTGCAATGGATTGCTTGGGACTAACCCAGCTATCACCACTGCTGGCAGGTGCCCAGCCTAACCCAACATAGTCCTTGGGGTGAGATGGATGAATACCACCTTGTGAGAATCCAGTTTGGCTACAAAGAAAATGCAGCAAGGGAAGAAGGATGGCAAAGAAATGAAAAAATGCAGACCTAGTGAAAAGTTCTGCAGCAAAATTTCTAATTCACAAGGAGTCAAATAAAATTTCAAATACAACAAACAGTTTCCAAGCTGGGGAGGGACTGATAATATCAACACTTGCTCTGAGCCAGGAGCATGTGTGCTGATGGGATACCAAAAATAAAACTCTGAAGACTGTTGCAAATGGAAGCTCTGCTGGAAGACCATCACTTATGTATTTGGGAATAGGCTGGTTTACCACTTTTCTTCACTAATGAGTTTTGGTAAAGGCACTAGGAAAAACTTCAGCAAAATTTTGTCATGATGTTATGACTTCAGAAGATCAGCTGGGGTATTTCTGGGGTAAGATTCCCAAATGTCTCTGTCCAGGAAGGATTTTGTACCTCCTCTGATCAACCAGGAGCTGGGATAGCAGACTGCCCCCAGGTCAACAAGCATTTTGCTGAAGGTTCAGCTGTGCTTACACACCAGAAAAATTAGGAAGACTACAGAGATTTCAGTGGATAAAGTTATATATAAGATATTATATATATATATATATCCTATCTTCCAAATGGTAATTAGCCTTCTCCAAACCAAAGCCTGCTGCCATTTACAAGTAGGTAACCTATGTTCACCCCCAGATTTACCAGGAATGCCCTTGATGAGCCCAACTCCCATGTGATAACCTAGTTTTCCCCAGGTGACGGGTGCTGTCCTTGGGGCAGCCCTCCAGACTTTTTAAATTGCTTCTGCAACATAAAAGGACAAACCTAGGTTCTGTAAGACACCTTCATCTTCCCTCTAGAGCATGTACTTACAAAAAGCATTGCACATTGACAAGCACGCACGTTCGTTTTAAAGATCTAGTGAAGAAACTGGATAAAATAAAAAATACCAAAACCAAACCCCAGATACTGCTACACACCTGCAGCCCTGAGACACAATTTATTACATTCAGAGCAGCTGTGCACGTTGAACCTTCTTTTATTGCTTTGGGGACTTGCATCACAGCTACCTTCAGTCTGACAAATATTTCCTCATAAAGCTGGCTCCTGAGGAACAGGATAGAGATTTCATATATATCTGTGTGTCTGTGTGTGTATAAAAACAATAATACATTTCCATATGATACAAGCTGACATTTCCTTATCAATGCAAATAGCCCTGCCCTGCCACTCCCTGAGGCTACATGATGATGGGAGTGCTGTGAGCTGTGGATGTGAGGAGTCTCACACCCAGACCACCCTGACACACAGGTAAATCTACTTCACTGCTGCAAACCCCAGGCATTTTCTATGTCAATTCTCGAGCCTCTGCTTTGACCTGGCTCTGGTGTGCCAGGGCCATTGATAATTGCCCACTCCACCATCTGCTGTGCCCAGCAGGCCCCTTTCATAGAAGGGTGATCTTGTGGCAGATATGGGGGATCAGTTTGCACTTCAAAGCACAGCAGGTTAAAAATCTTCTGCCTTGAAAACCATAGAAATAAAATTATGTTATGCACATCCCCCGTATTAAAAGCTGCAAGAAATGATAAAACATTTCCCCTTTAGGACAAGGCGAAATGGCCTCAAGGTATGCCAGGGGAAGTTCAGGTCAGAAATTAGAAAAAATTTCTTCACTGAAAGAATGGTCAAGCATTGGAACAGGCTCCCCAGGGAAAGTTGTGGAGTCACCATCCCTGAAAGTGTTAAAAAAGGAGGAGACATGGCACTTCATTACATGGCTTGGTGGGCATGGTGGTATTTGTTTGAAGGTTGGCCTCGATGATCTTGGAGGATTTTTCCAACTTTAATGAGTCTATGGTTCTAAAACAACTTTGTTTGCTTTGCAATGGTTAATACACCCCAGACAAGCACTCTCACATAATTATGCAAGTTAAATCAAATAAATCAGAGGTGCTTCCAAGCCTTGCCAAAGCCCAGAAGCCTATGGGCCCGAAGCAGCCTTAGTGGCAGCGTTGTCAGTTTTGCACAATTGCAGGGAGCTCTGTATAAATCCCCTCACTGTTCTGCTGCAGGTGCATGGATGGCAGCTATCTCTGCTATCTGGCTCTGTCCTTGAGACAAACTTGCCCACTTGTCCAACCTCATGTCATGATACAGCTTTCCCACTCCAGGCAGGACTGAGCTTCTCCAGAGGCCCTTGGAAGCAATGTTTTACAGCCTTGCCCAGATTTTTCCTCAGTGCCTGCTGCTGAATTGCTGACACTGCAGGGAAAAGGCAGAAGTCAAACTGTCCCTCTGTGCAGCACAGCTGGACTGTGCTCCAGAAGGGCTGCTCCTCACTTTGGGCATCTCTGCACCCAATTAATTCATACCTAAGGGCCAGGCAGGGCCTTAACTGGCTGTATAGGTACTTTTCCATCAAATTGTACATTTGGGTTTTTTTGTAGTCCTGAATTTTCGCCCCAACCCCCCTCTAGCAAATTGTGTAATGCAGGAGTCGGAGGCTTAGGGATGACAGCTGCTCTCAAATCACCTGGGGTCACGCACGTCCCCATGCTCCAGATGACTGCAGTGACCAGAAGCACAGCAGACTTAATTTCCAAAATCTCACATGACCACAGGCCACTGCACCAACAGTTACAAGCCATCTCATATGGTCTAAAAGTAATTTCCCTTTTCTTCATTGCTTTTAACAGGTTTGAGGGGTTTGTTTGTTTGTTTTTAAACAAGTAACTTGCTATCTGTTTTCCATTCTGATTTGTCTTTCACAGGTTTGTCTTTGCTTATGGAAACAACGTTTCATTTGTCCTTTTTATGAAGTTTAAAATTCAAAGTTCTGTCATATTTTTAATCAATGTACTAATTTCCTCTGCAATTCAGACAGAGTTTACTTGTATCAGTTTCTCGAGCTGTATTCCCACTCACTGAATGGGAATGAGCCTCAAACATACTCATTTCCTCATGATGGATTATTTTCATTAGAAAAACTCCTTTTGAAGTATATGTCTTTTCTGGATGTTTTCCACCTCTTTTGGAGTTTCACCTTCTGCACTGGCGTGCCAGGGCTCTGTGCTTGCTCCTCTCCAACCCAGCTCTCTGCAAGAGCACGCAGGAGTGCTTGCAGTATCTTCCTATCAACAAATGTTCAGGGGAGCAAAACATACTGGTTTATCTGGTTTTGCTGCTGAATCTCTAGCTGCAATCTAAACTGGTTTAGATGGTTAATAAAACATTAAAGACCAAATAAATGAGAGTATTTAAATCCAGAGTTATGCAAAGGCATTCTTTACTTTCAGGAGTGCCTGCTGCACATGAGAGTCTGCCTAAAAAGAGGCCCTAAACACGGGCAGGGTCACAGTGCAGTTTTCAGTCATTTTAACAGCCACCCAGCAATGGCCATGGAAACACTCATGGGATGCTCACCAGTTTTTGAAGAAGATCAACAAATTAATTTTACTCCCTTATTTGTTATTAAATTCCCAAGGGAATTCTGAACAAACAAACACATACACAGCACAGCTTTCTCTGGAAAACTTTCTAGCAAAGATCAGATGCTAGAAAGGCCTTTATGAGTAAGTCCAAGAGTTTGCTCACAAAATTCCTAGAGGAAAAAAAAACCAAGGAAACCACAGGCACCACTCCAAGGGACTGCCTTTGGGAAGAGACATGGAAATAAAGTGGGGCAAGGGGAAGAAGCTCCTTGCATTGTCTGATGTTTGGTGGTCATGGTGTAACCAGCCAGACAATTCCCATGAGAAAAGTCTACAAAGAAACAGAGGCTGCCCATCCCTATATTTAAAAATTTCCTAAAGTATGGTTGCTACATTTAGCCTAGACAGTACATGAACACCACAGCAATTTGTAAAATTAAAACTGATGCAGATATCCCAATGTGATGCTGTTTAAATCATCAAGCTTCCAGTGGGTAGATAATCAAACACTTTTTGGAAACTGTTGTCTTTTCTTCACACTAACAACCACAGATCCAAGATCCCCCATTCTTTGATCATTTTTTAAAATTCCTAACTGTCTGCACCTCCTAAACCCCTAAATAAATATTGCCTTTTGATGAGCCCATCTGGACGAAACAGCAACATCTTTTGTTGATGAGTGATGTACTTTGTCAATACAAGGGCAGGAAAATAATGGACCAAAGCAATTTCTGGGCCTTCAGCTAAGACATAGAAGTAAATTCAGATGACAAGCATTAACATGGTAAACTTCACCATCTTCTGTTTAATTAAGTTTATCAAAATCACCATCATTTTGCACATCTTGAAGAACTGGTTTCTGGTATGAAAGGTCAAGGTACCAGAAATCAAAAATTGCTTTTATTAAATTACATCTGTGGGTCCAAACTCTGCTTCCATGGTTTTTCTATACTTCATTTTCCTCACTTACAACTCAGCTTGATTTTTAGCCATTATCATATTGCTACAATGAAAGTATTAACTTTCCATTAACCACAAGTAAATATGTTTCACCAGTTCAAAACATTGAATCTGAGACAGAAATCACTTCAGCCCTGCCAGCCTGGTAGAGTCACTCCATCTCAGCAACAAAAGGTTTCAATCAGATAGTCAAAACTTTTGTCCATCAGATTTAGATTTATCCTGAAATGCAAGACAGACTTTCCTCCTTCCCCCCTTTTACAGAGCCAAAACACACAGAAACCAAGAAAATTAAAACCTGCTGCATTAGTCTGCAACATGCTACAAAATGTAATAAAAAGCCAAATGTCTTTCTGCCCTCCCCCCTCATCTAGTTGAATTATTATTTCAACCAGTCATGTAGTTGCAACTCTGCCTACATCTCCAAAAACTAAACAATTATACCACAATAGGGGTATTTTGTTCACTCAGAAAAAAAACCATCTAATGAAAAACTATGTTGGTGGTTGAATCAGTTTCCTTTAGGAGGAGCTGGCTGTAATCTCAGTGGGACTTGTGGTTTCAGCTATTCATACTGTTCATAGCAGTTTCTGTTTTTTCTCAAAGCAACGTAACCCAGCAACACAGAGAAAAGCTGTGATTAACTTCTGAGATACAAGATGTCATGGCAGTGCAAGTCGCCTCTTCACCAGCAGAATCATAAATCTCTGTTGCTCTGTTTCGCACAGACATCTCACATCTCAGGCAGAGTGGAAAGCAAAGTTAGAAATCACTGAAATTTTCTCTTTTACCCAAGAACAAGTTGACTGTGGACTCGTGACTCTCAGACAGATCATCCTTCAAAGCTGCAAGAAACTGCATTTCTCAGGGCCTGATCGATTCCTTCAGTGCCCTGCCAGCCACAGGAGAGCTTTAAAATTAACAAGCATTATATTAGCTGACTTTACCTAAGGAATAGCTATCAATTATCCACACACACAGAAGACATTTCCTTTTATTTGTATGCAAATGTCCATATGTGGTGGAATGAAACTGGAAGGGAACATGTGGGCATCAAAATCTTACATAAATTATATACTTTTTTAAAAAATGCACTAAAATGCTTGTGTCAATCTCAATAAATGAATTTATAGAAATCCAAAACACCACAACCAAGCAATTAAAAAAGCTAAGGGGAATAATGAGAATGATGTTAAGGAAAAAAGAATAAAACTCCTTCCTTTATCTCTTGTATGACTCACCTAGGCTTGCCCTGATCCCTGAAGTACAACAGCTACACAATAACACATCCAGGCTCTGTTATCCAAGATACAGAATAATTCATAATTAATTGGCTTTAAAAAAAGTAAGACCCATCTGTCTGTCCCACCAACACAGAGATCCTGGGAGAAACTCAGCTCACAGTGGCCAGCACACCTCTGCTGTCCAAACCTTTGGGACAAGCACCAGCCTTCCCCTGCCCAAGCACTTTCCTAATGAACACACTGATGCAGTCCCTTCTGTGTGCTCTGGGAGATGTTATTTCTTTTTTAAATGACAGGTTCTGTTATCTCCTGTGTATATTAAAACTGGCCTTTCAGCTCTTCCATTAATACCAGACACTGAAGTCAGAGGTGAACTCTAAGTGACTCTGACACTTTCAGATTAGGGCATCTCTCTGACAGGCTTCTGACACAGCCTCTTTTCATGTCTCAGGACTGCAGCAAGAGGGGAAAAAACTGCCCAGAACTCTCCAGCAGCAGTTATTTATTACTGCTCTGCCCTACAATGTCACCCAGGTGCTGCAGAGGAAAGAAGGAGGCCATTCCCTGCTATCAAAAGTTACAAAATATTTTGAGAAAAAACTGGCGAAGGATAAGCAGATGGGCACAAGATGAAAGCAAAGCAATCCTAGGGCTGAAAGCATGACTTTTATGTTTTGGAAAGCTTTTTTGTTTTGCAAAGTTCACCAGGTGGTTTAAACAAAAAAAGGAAAGAGAGAGAGGAAAAAAGAAAAAAGAAAAAAAAAGAGAAAATTCAGATCAGAAGACAAGAATAAACTGAATTAATTTATCCGAGCCAAAGTAGCATTGAAGAAAATTCACTACTTCCAAGAACTAAGTGCACTGCTTGCCTGTTGCACATGAACAAAAAAATCCAAACCCCAGCCAGGCATGTCCAAAGCCACACAGGAATGGGGTGCCTTTATTCCCCCGTGCTGCTCTCTGGGAAGAAATCGTTCAGGAGCTAGATATCAGCTCTTAATGACTAGTTTTGTTACTCACAGGCCCCACAATGAAACAGGAGGTGGCTGAGGTTACCACGCTGTGGTAATAATCAAATTTAAGGGGATTATAATCATTATAAGCTAATCAGGGTAGAATTATATATTTTTAATTAGCAGCTGCTGTGTGGTTAAGGCACTACAATCCCCAGCTGTTTGCTGCTAAGTGCAACCAACAGAATCTTACTTGAAGTGCAAAATATGTACTTCTACATGGAAAATATACTAAGGAAATTAAAAATTGCCCTTAAAAATTCTATATACTACAAAGCCTCATTATAGATCTTGCTTTTTGCTTTCAGCATTGGAAAGATTTTTTTTAAGCCCATGCATTTAATCTTATATTGAACATAGGCCAAATACAAAAATATACAATACATTGTGTATATTGTTACTTCAAACCACATAGTAGCTACTCGTAAATCCTCCAGCATTTGGTATAAACACATAGTGTTTGTCTACTCATTGTAAGTCTAGAAAGGGACAAATTTATGGGGAGCCCTAAGAGGTATTCACTGCATGAATAATGGAGACTGAATAAAACTTGTCATTTGGATTTTCATGTAACAACAGACTTTAATCCAAGATTCCCAAGTAAAGAAACAGATCTCAGTTTCTGTAACCACCCCTGCACACACTGTTGTATTTTTAAATTATTTTTCAGCTGCATTTTAACTGAGAACCTTTCTATGTTATCACAGAGAGACTTCAACAGGCACCAGCCCCTAGAGATCTTGCTTTGTTTAAAAATAAAGCAAACCCAACATCCAGTTCAACTGAAAACAAAATAGTTTTGTTAAAGCTGCCCAGGTATAAAGAGGCTGATCAGAGCCTGCAGATGCTTGGCAGAAGTCTACAACAAAAACCCCAAACAGCAAAGCAGATGGTCTTGTCTTCAAACACGTTCTCCAGGTTCCCTGTGACAAACCAGCCTCCTTCTCCACAATCCAGCAGATTTGTGACATTTTGGCCAAACCCAAGGCAGCAGCAGAACTGCACTGAACACAGCCAGGCCCCTCATTCCAGAATCAGTAACTCTTTGAGGATATGCCTTAAGGTATATCCACAAGGTGCTGGGAAGGGCTAAGCAGCTCCCTTGGGATTCCCAGGAGGGCAGGGCTCTGCCCAGGGGAGCTGACAGCCAGGCTACCTGGGGGATGAGAGCTCTCCAAGCCAAGGCAGCCCAGCTTTGGATGCTGTTTCTGGGTCCTGCACTGTCAGTGCTGCGCTGTGTGCCACAGAGCCTTGTCCTGCCAAAATAACAGTGACACTTCCCCACCTCCACAGTGAGCATTTGTGTCTGTGCCATCACCTCCCTCATCGCAGAGCAGGTACAGATTCCACTGCTGGAGAAGATAAATGACCTCAGATTCATGCTTTGGATAAAGCTGTTTCCTATGAAATGGATGCAAGACAACCAAGACTGCACAGCAGCTCTTCACAGAAACTGCTATTTCTAAGAGTTTTTAAGCTCTAGGCAGTTCTGAATAACATCCTCTGCCATGTCCAAGGGCTTTGACTAACGGGTCAGCAAAAGAAGACTCAGAAAACCCAAAAACCATTACTTGACTTAAATACCCTTCTGTTGACTCAGACTAACACAGTCAGCCATGGCAAAAAAGGGCCTCTTTGACATGCCAAGAGCTCTTGGGTAAATCATCTGGTCTTGCAGATGGGTGCTGCTGCCAGGACTGTCTCCTCCAAGACACCCAAGACCCTGTGAGGATTACTGACAGCTTCAGACCAAGGTTATTGGTGATGGGAGCTGCACAGGACTTAAACTCTTGTCTTTCCATTCTAAAACACAACACACCCTCAGAACAAGGGCAAGATACATTTGAGGGAGAAAGAGGCCTAAAAAGACAGCTGTTACACCCAAAATATTAGCATCACAAACATGGCACTTTCAAGTCACAAGGAGAAAGTCACTGAAGACATGGCTTCTGACAAGAGGTGTACAAGGAAATCAAAGACTTTCACAGAACTGTGGCACTGAGCTGTGCCCAGGCAGGCAAATAATGGACTAAATTAATTGCCTGTAGCATGACACTGCTGAAAATCCTGGAGGTTTTGACTGCTTTGCAGCATCGTTCTTTCAACTCCACCCCGTGCTGGGGCTTTAATCCGCAGGGCTGTAATGGCACTATCAGCAATGTTAGAGGCAAGACTAAAAATAAAGAGGGACAAGAAAAATGCAAAGCCCCTCCTCCCTGCAAGGTCTGGAGGGAATTTCCTGACTCAGTCAGACTGCTGGATCACTTGTTTACTTGTTACTAAGTATGAATTTTCACAGCAGCGTGTGTGGTTTTCACTGAAGTCTCCAAGTTAAAATCAACAGGGCAGTAATGTCGTAAGGAAACTAAACATCACTGACCCTCCTGAGGGACAGGATCCCTGCTGCTCCCCTGCCCATGCTGCACGTGGTATTTCCAAGGAAAATGCTGCATTTCTAGGTCAAATATGAAAGTACTGGGGGCAAAGACAGTTCCTTGGCTGTATGGGTGAAGGACACCAGCTCCCACAGTAACCTGCATCCTACTCCATCCATTAGATCTGTTTACCCCCAGATAAAGAAGCTGTCATGCAACATTCAGAAGAGCTGAAGGGTTTATCCCTCTGTAAAGCACCTCTTCAAAGGTCCTCTCGAGTGCCAAGAGCCATTTGGGGAAGGAGGGGTCAGCTCTTCTCCCTGTGGCACCCACGGAGGACACAGCCATGGAGCAGCAGACACAAGTGATTTCAGAGCTACACAAGAAGCTGGCACGGAGATTTGTTTATGGAGAGCTAAAAATTAAGTTTGACTTTAAAATAGCACAGTCAGTCACCAGTCATGGCTCAGAGGGTCACATTCTTCCTCCATCTCTGCCTCCTCCCCAGCTTTGCCCAGCAGCTTTCCCAGACTGGCCTGCAAGCATGGCAGGATTTCCCCACGAGGGTGGCAGACAAAAATCTGTGGCTGGGGAGCTGAAGGAACATGCTCATGAAGGGATGCTCAGCACTTCCTACAGCACTGGACACTCTTTTTTCCAAGACCATTCCTGTCTGTAGCAGCCTGGCACACCAGATACTATGGTATTGCATGAAACTTGTAGGAGGTGCCTGCAGGCTCACAGTGCTCTAAGACAGAGACTTACCTTCCCACTTCACTCCACTCTCCATGGAGCTCTTCTTCTTCACCTCCCCTACCCCTGGAGCACACAGCAGAGGAAAATATAATATTTCAAACTCTGCAAACCTCCAGCCTAAACCAACATCCTGTAAAACTACGAGTTAAAGGCAGGAACACTTCACTTCCAAACCACAAAGGCTGTAATGAGTGTGGTTTAATTGGCTGGTACAAGAGCTGCACAGCCAGAATCGGCAGCTGGCAATGAAATCAGCCCTTCTGCACAGCAGATTGCTAAACTTTTGCCCTTGTCTGCAACGTGGTGTAATTCAGTACCCATAAAAAGAATTACAAAAGCATCTAAGAAAAAAAAAGTGTTAGCCCAGAAGTGGCAATAGACTAAGTTTTTTCCCCCAAAAGTTTCTAGTTGTAGATTCTATAGGGATGAATGTCTACTATGTGCATATACATATAACATTCTCCATAAGAAACCTGTTTTATTTTAGGTGTCACTTAAAAACTGGCCCTTTAGAGATACTGATTTTAAGAGGCTTTGGTACATATTTAAAAATCTCATTATTAGAATTAGAAATTAGATCCTTTGAAAAATCAGTCCCAAGTGACAGAAGTCTCTATCAAGTGATGATGACACATTTCCTTGCTTCATTTATTTAATACATCACTCAGCTATTCACACATGTCCAACTTCTCCCTTAGAGGTTTACAAAGCACACAGCAAGTTAGTTTCCATCTAACTTCAGAACAGCCAGATTAGTAAGGAACAGGGTTTTACAGCAAAGCCTTCCTTTCATCTGGGGCAAAAAGCTTTCAATCTTATAAAGCCAATGTAGTAAACTTTCAAGCCAAGGTATTTCACAGAGGTAGCTGGGGTTTATTGCTATCCTATCCCCTTGATGGAGTTAATGGAAATTTTATAGTTTACACTTTACTTAAAGCTACCTTTTTCTCAAACAGAGAAATGCCACATTAGGCAGGGTAAAAAACGCATTAAAAATAATAACACGACCCAAACCCCACACCAACAAGAGCTTGAAGTGATTTGTATATTTTAATTCGAAAAGCACAGCTAACCTAAATAAAAGGAGTACATATGAGAAGAGCAACACAGACTCATCCTGCAAGCAGCTGAGGAATTGCTGTTCTCAGCCTCTCCTGCTGTGAGATCCTGGGTGCTCACACCCAGCAGCTTCTGTCTTGGCCAAGGCAAGGCTGAGCCCAGAAGCTGGCATTGCCTTTAGGAGTGCAGCACTCAAGATGAAATGCAGAGCAGAATTTAAACTCCTCAGCTAGTTCAGCTGCAGACCACAGGCATACAGTCCATGCCTTTCTGCTTTTACCTCCACAACTTTATTTTAAATTGGGTCTTGTCCCCAGGGCTCCATATTAAAGGAGCTGCTCATACAACGAATCAAGAGTCAGAAGCTTTGGACGTGTCAGGACAAATCCCACCAAATGTAAATTGGTGTAATGCACAGATTTATGCTGCCTTACATGGCACTAGAAAGGGAAAGGCAGTAATTCAAACTGCTGCACAGGCTCCCAACAACAGTGATGATAAGCATTGCTTTTCTAAGGCTGAAAGAAGGCTCTGGGAAAGGAAGATAAATCAAAGCATGTCATCTTTGAAAGGGGAGCAATGCAGGAGCTAAGTCCCAGTGGCTTCACAAACACCCATCTCTTCCCAGTAAAACAGGCTTTGGTGTTATTCAGTACCTAAGTTTTGCAACAGTTTTCATTCTAGTTAAAATTGCATGAGGGTTCATTAATTTTAATGCTGTGTGATTTGCCATGCCCATACCTAGGAATGCACCAGACCCTGGAAGCATTTGCCTGTTGGCAGAGGGATGAGTCCTGCTCACTCAGCCCTGCTCCAGAAGTGGGCTGCAGCAGCACACTGCCTTTGGTGCCTTTAGACCTGACCTTGCCAAACCCCAGCAGCTGCCCAGGACCACGTCCCCAGATAGGCACCCTGGTGTCATTCACCCTCTGAAAGCCACCACCCTTGTCAGGGACAGGGAACAAAGCCAGACACTGAGGCAGAGCCTGTCCCCACTCCCAGCTTGTGCAAGTTCACACAGAATGTGAGTCTGTATTCTCTAAAAATCAAACACCCCCCTCAAAGAGAAAAAATTGCTGGTATGTCAATTATGACAAACACTGCTGATCAGGAAACTGAACCTGTGAGCTCAGCTTGCACTTTAAAGGGCACTTACTCCTATATTTTGGTGCATTCTCTTGACCTGAGATATTAAACCAAGCACATTGAGCTGATTTTTTTCTAGGTAATGAAGGGGTTTATCAGCACACCTCTGGTGGAATATTAACTCCAGTGTTTTGCTGGGAAGAGGCTGAGTTTAATCTGGATTGCAATTGGAGAGCGGGAAAGAAAAAAGGTCAGCGCAAACATGGCACCATTATTAAAGAAATGGGTTAATTATCAACCAGAGGTATGAAACTGTGGAAGCACAGCAGCAGCTCCATCCTGCTGGTGACGATGCTGGCTGCTGGACAAGCAGAAAGTCAGCCAGACTGGCTGCAAGAGGAAAGGGATTAAAGCTCTCACATTGTTACATAACTAAAGAAGCTGGTTCTGAAACACATATCTGTATCTGCAGGGTATTTGGGATGCAATGGTTTTATTAGCCAGAGACACCACAACCAGCAAGGCAGCTTAATGCCCATTAAAAAAATATTTCATGCCTGGTATCAGGGAGCTCTGCAGGGTTCAGAAATGGATCAGACATTTCTTCACATAACAAGAAGAGCCGAAGGCAGCCTCTGATATTCCACAAAAGGCAACAAACACTATAAACAAGGTACATAAAGCCTCCAGCTTCCAGGCATAAACTGCCCTCTGCCTACAAGAGTGCAGGACACTCTACCAGGAATGGGTTATTCTTCCCAGCAGGTGCCTGTTTCTAAAGCTATCTTCTAAAACAGATTATATCAACCAGTATTTGCATCAGGAAAGACACTGAGAGGACAGCCCACCTGAGTCTGCTCTGACACATCCCACACCAAGCTAAACAGCATGGGGCAACACAGTAATTTCCAAAACCACTCACAAAAAGAAAAACAAAAACAGAACCCAGAAAATTTGTAACTGTTACTTTTCTAACTGCCACCACCAAGGAAAAAACAACACTGTAGCAAAAATGTTAAATGGCAACTAAAGGCATAGCTACAAAAAGAAAGTTAAAATATCACATCAGCCCAAAACTGAAGGAATCATAAGAGATAAAAGAAAGTATTAGAGGAAAAGTGGGTAAAAATAGAAATACCAGAATATGACATGCCTGGGAGTTATAGAAAAAGCATCTGGATTGTCCTCAGATCCCCTCCTGACTGCTGTCTAACTCGGTAATCATCCCTCTTGAGCAACAGGGTTGTCTTAAGCAGAGCAATGGGGCAATGCCGACTTCTTTTTATCTGATGCCATTTGGGGCAAAGCACCTTCCCAGTCAGACAGGGAACAGTTTGTGCCCTTGGCTGCACAGACCTTGGGGCAGCCCAGAGCCTGCCTTTCAGCCAAGAGGACACGAGGGGACACACACAGGACCTTCTGCTTGTGGCCCTGGGGAAGGACCAATCTCCATCCCCGGGAACGGCATCAGAGCCACCAAAAAACAACTCTGCAAATTAATACACTGGTGCAACTCACTCCAGGCAAAAGGCAGAGCACAGAAAGCCTCATCTCAGCCTGTCAAGGCTCCAGAAATATGATTTCCACTTTATTTCTGGAGCCTGCCATTTATTGAGCATTGCTAAGGAGATCCACTCCTCTTCTGCACCCTCAGTCCTTTCACAAGCCCAAATGCAAGGCCTGGCAATGCATCCTCGTGGGATACACACTATACAGAGTGCTGCTCTGGGCAGGGCCACCTGAGCACAATGACAACTTGAAATATTTCTTTAAAAAAAAAAAAAAAAGAGCAAAAAAACCTTTTCAACTGAGCTATTTTTATTTTTATAGCAGTTACAGCCAACTTCCTGGCTCAGTATCTGGTACCTGCCACATATGTCCTTTGCTACAGTGACAGCTACAGAGAAGTAGTTGAAAATGTTTAAGCAAAAGATGCTTTGTCATTTTGTGAAGCATTAACACTGCTCAACGCTTTTAAAGGACATTACAACAACTTGGCTGTGGATCCAGACTCTCCAGCTTAAATTATGGATTTTATAATGCCCTGAACATCACTTCTAAAAAGCACAGACTTTGGAGTGTCTCTCCTCTGCTCACTCCACGGTCCCTGAAGTCTGAACCAGGCAGATATTTGAGTTTTCACAGCTAAGCTGAGGCAGGAGAAAATCCCTTTCCATAGAAACCTGAGGAAAACAAACCCGAGCAGCTGCATGTGAAAATTACATGAAGTCCAAAGCCACCAAGAGTGAGCCTTAGGACAGAGAAACAGTCAGGCAAGTGCACAAATGCTTTCCACGTGTTCTGGGTGGAAAGAAACTGAATTGTTTAAAGTCTAACATGGAAACTGCTCTAAGCAATTTGTCATTTTCAATAGAGGTTCTGCAGTAAAAGAGAGACTTCGACAAGTTAAACAACTTCCTACCGGAACAGCTGCATGCAATGTTTAAACTACCTCTCACAGACTCCTTAGAAAAGGAGTATTTCTAATTTTGCCATTCAGGAAGACTTTGAAATGTCACTTCTGTTTGATTTGACCAGTGCAGAGGAAATGCAGAGTTGAGAGAAGGGGAAAACAATGCATTTACCATTCTGTCATTTTTTTAAACTTGATTCCAAGGCAGCTATGTGAGCCAGTGCTAAGAAATGCAAATATTGCATCTTTACCTCCAAGAAGGAGAAGCTTCAGATAAGTTTCCTGTAAATGTTACAACTTAAATGTCACCTGGGTATAACAAGGCATCACTGTGCAATACCAGCTGAAGGAGAACTGAGGCTGAGAGTACCTTTTAGCTAAACCTGAGCTAGAAACAATGATTTTATGGCAAAAAGTCCTCTGAACATAATCCACTACAATGGACCATAATGCTGAAGTCCCTTCTACATCAGGGACTCTGAGGAGAAATAAGCACACAATAAATATTCACCAGTTCAGACAGCTATCAGCATTCAGCAGTGCTGCTGCTGTGTCCCAGTACTTGAAAGCTCTGTCCTTCGGAGGCCTTGATGAAGTTCTGTCTATCAGTTGGTGTTGCTAATGGGAAGCCTTTCCTCAGCCAGAGCTCAGGGAGGAGCAGGCTCTGCTTGACAAAGCCCACAGGTTCCTGGAAGATGCTTGAGGCTTACAAAAATGGAGTAGCCAGAGCAGAACAGCATCAAAAGTCACCTGTTATTTGTAAAATCTACCTCTATCCTCAACTAATACAGGAAAAGAGGAACACCAGTTTTAATTAAGTCAGCAAGACTGCTAAAAAAGTCCCTAGCTTTTTGAAGAAAAGTTTTGAACCTTCCTGTTGAGCACACACCCAGGGCCTGGAGGGCAGGAGGTGCTGCAGGCAGCAGAAAAACTCTTTTGTCAGAAATCCACCAACGAATTATTGTATCCAGCACATCCTGAGCCAGGCTCCAGCCAGGCAGCTGATGGAACCTTCCCTGCCAAGTCCACTGCACCGTGGAAAGATGCCTGTACTCGCTGCCAGGGGCCAGATCCCATCCGGGCAGCGAGCGCTGCGGCAGCCGCCGCACCGAGTGGGAGAGGAATACAGCACATAAAAGCTGACTGTGAGGAGCCGGTTTGGGAGCCAGGGTTCCCTTGTTTCCTCAGCATCCTCAGGGGGACAGCAGGCAGAGCCATCACAGCAAGATGCCAACTCATCCCCTCGCTCTCGGGACTCAGAGCAGCTCAAAGCACCGCAGTCCCCCCAAGGGCACAGATGACCAGGCTGAGTTACACATCAGCTACACTAAATCAATTGGAAATAGGTTTTGGTTAATCCTCTGCAGCCTTTTAATGTTGGGATTGTGACAACTTGCCCGGCTTTTTAGGCAAACAGCAATTTCCACACTGGTTTAGGCAAGCCTCAGTGCTGATTATAGCATCTTTTACAGACAAGATACGAAAAGCCCTCTGCAATGTGTTACGTTAGCACATGCTTAAATTTAAGCACTCTCATTTTTACTGGGGCTTTTCTCATGTGTAACAACTTCAGCACATCCAAATTTGCCAGTCTGCAATATGACCAAGATATCCTATCCCAGCTCAGAACTATGTAAAAAAACCCTCTTTGTATTTAGCTCCTGGAAAAACTGATACGTGGGTATTTCTAGCATCAACCAATACAACTGGAAAATTGGCAACAGAAAACAAAAAATAAATGGAAAAGTCGCCTTGGCTAGTCCCTAAGTCATCTCTTTTGCAGATAAAAATTTCAGCCTTTGACATATTTTATAAGCAAAAATTAAAACCAATAAAACTATAGAGCATTTTGTGGAAACACTGCTGTGGGAAGCAGCAGAGCCCCACAGCACAGCAAGAGATTTGTGGGTCCATGCCCTTGTCACAAACATCCCAACTGAGCCACACAGCCTTTGTGCTTGGCTTTGTCCCCTCCACTCATCACCTGAGCTCTTCATATTCCTCATTCTTCCCCTGTAAACACCCAGGCAGGGACAACTCTCTCGGGTCCATGCACTGCCTGGCACAAGAGAGCCCCAAACTTATCAGGCTTGACAGACTGACATCATGCATCCAGGTATTCAGCACATTTCCCATCCTCATAAAGGAATGACCTTGTGTTAAAGTGTAACTGCCACCTGCCCCTGGAATGAGGGAGCTAAATGCCATTTTATGGCCTTTAACGTGCCAGAGACCTCTGTGCACAATGAAACTGGGCACCTTTCCGAGATAAAGTTTATAGGTGTACTCTGGATTTCCCTCCTGCACACTCAGAATGACTCACAGGGGCCAGACAAAGGTCTAGATAGCAGTGTTTGTCAGGAAAAGGGAACCTGGATCTTCTTCAGCAGCTGCATCACATAACCTGAAAGCCATTGAGGTCTCATGAGCAAACCATCTTTCAAATCCAACATGTTCCTGCAGATGATTTACAGGACAAGCATCACCAAAACAGTCTCACCAAAGGAACACCACAATAGTGATTTTCAAAGTTTTTACAGGATCAGAGGCCGCTTGTGGATCTCGTGATGAGATAATGGGCATGAGAACTGTTCTCAGCCAGAATGGTGGTGGTTTCATACTCTTCCTTTTCAGCTTCCAAATAGCTGTGCCAACAACAAATTTTAGCACTCATGGCGAAATCCATGGCACTGGATGTTTAGCAACCTGAGCTGCTGAAATCGTGGGATTAGTTTCCTTTAAAAAGGAAAAATTAGGAGTGAAGAAAAGGGCATTCTGGAACTTTTCACTGAAGCAGCATTTGACAATATGGATGCCAAAGTGAAAAAGTTAAATATATATATATATTCATATATACACACCAGTCACATATTCTCAGAATCGCACCCAAGAATTCAAACTATTTTGATGGGTGACAATATTTTCCCAAGCTCCTCCTCTTGGACTGGGTGCAGGGTGTGTGTAGATATAAAATTTTCCCCTATATGTAACCTCACTGAACAGCCAACCCTTGGACCAGCACAGCCCTGATCTCCTCAGTGCCCATCTGGATTTTGCCCAGAGCAGTTCCATGCCTCCCACATAAAGCCAGAGACAGACAGTGGGGGTTTAATTGCCTGGCTCCACCTGGAGCAAACAAAGCTCCCTGCAACATGAGGGATTTATAGACTGTAGCTTAGTCCAGACAAAAATAGCTCCACATGAAATTGGGGGAACAATCTCAGCATGCCCATACCTCTTCATTAAAAAAAAAAAAAAACAACCAGAAGGAAATCTACGGTACATGTATAAAATCATTTGGCAGCTCAGATCTCCACTTGGAAACAATTTGATTAATAAAAGCAGACAGTAGGTGACAGGGAGGACTCCACAGTGCACACAGGCTATACAAAAGTTAACAAAACACTATATACCATTGCTAAGCAAGTTTGGTATTTGCACATCAAACAAATACACAGCGTTTGCTGGGGTACCAGCAGAAGACAATTTAACAACAACAAAGCAAGCCATCCCCTCCCACTAAGTAAACAACTTACTGATTTTATTCAGAAACAGCAGATTCTGTGATCCTCAGAGTTCCTGCTGAGCAGCCAGCAGAACCTCTGGACTCGCTTATGCAGCAAGGCTGTTGCTGCTCCTCTAAACCACCACCAGAGCACATTGAGAAGATATTCTATATTAGTCACTTCATTGCTTAAGGAAAAATGCATACCAGGGAAAAGAGAAGGACTCGATTCTTTGTTTTGCATCAGACTAATCCCTCTTTCGCCCACAGGACAGGGAGAGAACAAAGCCTGGGCTGGACCAGTGGCTGCCAAAGCCCCATCAGGTGTCCTGTCTTCAGTGCTTTTCCCCAGGCAGCAGCACGGGGAAGAGGAGACTCAGCTTGGAGACAGCAGTTTCCCCAAATTCAGCCAAACTGCAGACTTCTGATCCGCCCAGCTCACCGGGATCAGCTCCCCCAGGGCTGTGCTCTGCCACACGTCCCCCACTGTCCCCGTGCCACGCAGGGGAGCCATGCACTGTCCTGGGGCAGCACGAGATATTTTAGGCATCACATCCTAACAGAATGTTCAACAGCAAAGGTCCATCAGAGTCACAGAATGGTTTCAGTTGGAAAACATCATTCAGTTCTGACACCCCCTGCCATGATCAGGGACACCTTCCACTGTCCCAGGCTGCTCCAAGCCTCATCCAGCCTGGCCTGGGACACTTCCAGGGTTCCAGGGGCAGCCACAGCTTCTCTGGGCACCCTGTGCCAGGGTCCTCACCCATTCAGCAAAGAACTTCTTCTTTATCTAACCTAACCCTGCCCTTTTTCAGCTTGAAGTCATTCCCCCTTATCTTATCACTTCACACCTTTGTAAAAAGTCCCTCTCCAGCTCTCTTGTAAGGGCCAGAACAAGATGATGGGCTGGACTGCTCTGGGACTGGGGACTGTCACCAGCTAGAAAGAGCCATGCTTGTCCTGCAGAAGACAGCCTGTTTTTAGAGACAGCCTCAGTATGAACAACTCCACTAGAGATAAGGGAAACTCTTCCCCAACCCACAGCTTTTGGTATCATTTATGTATCTCCTGCTGCTCTCTCCACCTCTCCTCCAGCCATCCCTGGCTTCCCACAAGGTTCCAGTGAATTGCTCCAAGCCTCAGGAACCTCCACCTGTACCCCTGCCATTTAAATTGCAAATTGGGAGTTCTAGCTGCACCTTTGGGAAAGGAGGAGGATGGGCACGTTCCTTGCTATTTTTAAGAAAAGTCATTTTGCAGTTATTCCGCAGCCCAGGTCCCCACCTGTCCAGTTCAGCCTGTTTGGGAAGTAACGTTCCTCTCTTATTCATCCAAAAACCTCTGAGACATCTGTGTCTGTCATCAGTTTGGTCTAACACCCACTTAGTGCACGATCTGTACCACTGGAATAAGACAGGTTGAACATCAAAGTTGGGTTTTTTTAAAGTACACAACATCTGCCCAGCTTTGTTTGTGTTGAGGGAGTGGCTGGATTTTAGGCAGCTTCTTTTTCAAAGGCTTTTTGTTAATAACTAAACAAAAACCCCAGAGTTGAGGTTTTCCTCTTAAAAAACAAGCCAGGGATTAAGGATATGAAGAAAGCAGTCAGTCTCTTCCCACTCTAATTGTACTGAGACACTGACTTGAGGGCTCCAAAATTACAGATGTGTAATCCAAGACAATGAACTCTTTACTGAAGGATTAGCAAACCATGCAAAACTGATTCCTTATTCAAATGCCTTGCAATTTTAAGGGCATCTGTTCCACTTTGCAAGTCATCCCAAAGGCTTTGTTTGTTTTGATTTCCTGTTCCATTATGAAGACAGGGCATTTTGCATTATTTTCACACCGTGTAGTAAGCATTATTGTTTAGTCTAATAAGGGACAGTTAATGAAATTCAATAAATATTTTTTAAAACCTTATTTTTCTTCTAAGTTACGACACAAGCCCTCACAACCATAAAAACTGGAGCTGTCTTTAACCAACAGTTGAAGTGTGTAAAAATGTAACCCAAAACATCAGAACCCGAAGAAGATACAGTATTGTTTCTCCAAGGTCTACTAGGGGCAGTTAAAAAAAAAATCAGCAGGTTTAAATAATATTACTAACACAAAACAGTTCAGCCAGAGTCAGGGTTGGGGACTAACAGAGAGCATGATGCCATCATTCCTGCTTGTAGCAGTGGAATAGCTCTGGAAACCATTTTAAAATGTCACAAGAGGAAGGGTGGATGGAGTGTGTGACCTTTGGAAACTGAAGGGTAGATCTTAACAAAAATATCCCATTTACCCTGAGCCATACTGCACCTGCAGGGCCAAGAGAGTTGCTGGCCCACCTATTTGGTTCAGAAGGAAAAGCAAAAAATTACAATTAAGTGGGGAAAAAAATAAATATCCCAATCTGCCAGCATACCAGCAGCACAACACAAAAGCTGCCAAACTGCTCTGGAAGCAGGCAGCCTCTTCCACAGCTATCTCTCAGATCAGCAGATAACAAAGTCTGGATGACAGCCTAGGCTTAAGTTTGTTTCCCAACACCAGATCCTTGCAAGAAGCCCCAAACTTAAGCCACCAAAGGCACTGATGCTGTGGATCTCTCCGGGCTGCCAGCTCTG
This sequence comes from Leptocoma aspasia, assembly GCA_013399835.1. Lineage (NCBI taxonomy): Eukaryota > Metazoa > Chordata > Aves > Passeriformes > Nectariniidae > Leptocoma > Leptocoma aspasia. The sequence continues at coordinate 866,652 of VXAX01007984.1, forward strand.
AGCCCCTGCCTGACAAACCACTGCAACAGCTCCGCCGAGGCAAGCTGCACGAGACCAGAACATAAACTGAGAAAACAAAACATCAAGTGTCGAGAGAGACAGAGAAAATGATGATAGTGGTGAAAATGATGTTTCTGCAGGAGCTGGTCTTGCAGGCTCAGCAGCACTGTCACTCAGCACCGAGGAGCTGCTGCTGCTTTCCCTGTCCTGCAGGAGATGCCTCCGGTGACAGGGCAAGGGAGCGGAGAAGATCTGCAGAGATCACAGGAGGATGACCCAGCCCTGCGCCCTTGGTGCAAAAAGGTCACTTCATACTCGGTTTCTAAAAGGCAAAAATAAATCTTTTCCACAGCTGAGCTAGAGAAAAACTCTGGAGAAATATGGACCAGGAGGATCTGCATTTTGCTGCTCCAGGAACTGGGACATGGAGCTGAAGGAGCTCAGACAGGATGCAGAAGTTTGAGTAGCAGCCCTCCAAGTACCACTGAGTGCCCACAGCAAGGATCCCTATCTTCAGCTCACATTTTGCCTCAAATTCTTCATAGTCCTTCTATAAATTCACGGCACTTGCTCTTACAGAACCACTACTCTGTGCTTTTCACCAAGAAATTTAAGTCACTTGCAGCACACAAAGATCAAAACCAAATGCCTCGATTTACAAGTTCTAGTCAAAGTCAAAGGAAGTGTGAAAAAAAAACCAAACACCTGAAATAACTAGCAGGCATAGCTCGTGTCTGGAGTTAAGTAAAGGAATGCAAATAAAAAACTTGGCCAATTATTTTTAAAAACCTCAAGAGAGGTCCCAAAGATCCTGTCCTTGCCCACAGCCCAGACCCTGCTAATGCGATAGAAAAAGCCCTTGAGGGCAGCAGCATCTTCCCAGCTTCCACATTACTTCAAACCGAGCCATGCTGAAATCGAATGAAAGAGGGCTCAAATCATCAGTTCTGCACAGCCACAAAAGTGCTGCTCTGAATATCTTTACACCTTAATGCAGCTGCCCTGGGGCAAGTGTTTCCCTGTGCACACATACACTGCCAAAGGAGCGAGTGGAGTGTGTTTCCCAGGCATCAGATCAAGAGATACAGGAACAGCCAGAAGAGATGCATGAATGATCACAGCCTGAGCTGAACCAGAAGAAAATGACAATCCCAAACCCAGGAATGCAAGGAGCTACTGCTGGTTTGGCTTTCAAACCTGTTAAAGGATAGTTCATACGTTTCTAACATGGAAGATGAATCTTAAATCTCATTATAGCAGGTCAATAATTCACTCATGCAGGAGTTGTAACTTGGTCTTAAAAACATGGAACAACATGCAGGATCGTGTTAACATCTTATTTTGCAACGGTGTTGAATGACTGCTCATAATTAGACCATAATTGTGATTTAATTGCCCTGTGATCTGACTGGCCATAAAGAGGGAGCCAGGAGTCCCATCTCAATGTGTGGAAAGATTAACTTTATATTGTGGAAAGCATAACCCCCTTTCATGCCATGAAAAGTATCACATTAACTCCTGGAAATTTTTATAACAGGCACAATGTGGCTCTTGGGCTCTCTTGTCCACCTCTGGAGTGCTTCTCAATGGCTCAGGAGAGGATGGATGACTGCTTTGCCACAAGCAGGATCAACTTCTAAATCCCGGCAAGTTCTACACTGTAAATTCAGGCACAGTAAGGATAAGGTCTTCCTCAAGGCAGTATTTTTATACAGACATACACCTTTCATGACTACTAAGTGCAGCACTTCTTTAAGTACTTCTTTAAAGAAAGAAGACTACTGATTTGTAGCAAAATGAGAGAAAGAAAAGAGTGAAAGAAAAAAGTGAGAGAAGAGATTCTGCCTTTTTTTATTTTACATTTCCTTCATGACTCCAAGTCAGAGTTGAAAACAGGCCTTATAAATCTAGAATACAAGAACACCTCCCAGGTTTTCAGATGGCAACATTTCCTTCTCTCCACTTGAAACCCACCTGGGTCTGAAAAGAATTTGGGTCAGATGGAAAAATGACTGAGAGAATTCACCGTGCAAGCGACTGGCACTGAGCTAGCAGAGACTGAAGGAAAACACTTTTTGGAGCTCATGCCTGGCGTTGCAGAGGTGAACTGGGAACAGCAAGAGCTCACTCTCTAAACAGCCTTTCCTTCTGCTGGCCCAGCACATCAAACCCAATCTCTGCTCCACACAGGCACCACTACTCACTGCCGGGCTTTACAGATGCATCAACTCTTCCTTCTTTTTTTTTTTTAAATGTTTTACAAAAGAGTCCCAAAATAACAAACAGAAATTATCTCACGAGCTCTCTCAGGAAAATAAAAGGAAAATATTCAAATACCAGCTCATGCAAACTTTTTGAAAGAAGCTGGTTTTGTTCACATTAATATATGTAACTGAGTTTAACATCTCCTGCATAGCAGATGCCAGCCAGACATTGAAGCATTGAGTCACTGCACTGTATTTCAGAATTTATCTTAGGGTCAAGTTAATGTTTGAAAAGAAACAAATGCAGCTGATAGCACTGAGTAAACAGTGACTGTTTCTGCTTGGGATCACGCCTGCTCCTGTCTGCCCTGTACAGGGCTAAAAAAAAACCCACAAGCACCCTCTACTCCTCCCTACGGTGGGATCATCCCAGCTGCAAAGTCCTATCAAAATTATTAATTGCATAAACTGCTCTCAGCACCTCCTGGTTTCAAAGCAATCGGTCATTAGGAGCTTGGGATTCTGAGACTTTTTTAGGGAAGCAAAGTGTTGAAATGAGAACTAAAAAACCCTGTTTAATTTACAAGCATATTAACTTTGACAATTTCCCATACCAAACATCTGGCTCGGTGTGGTTTGGCACAGGTCATCGAACCAAGGAGCAAAAAAACCTGGAAATCTCTCTGAATGTGCCCATCTCTCGCAGAGGGAGAATGAAAACCCAGATACCCTACCTCAAACAAAACATGGTCCATTTTTTATGGATACAGTCTTAATTCTTCTCTTTTGGAGAAGACAACAAACACCTCTTCTATTGTGCTGGACTCTGTTTACCAAGATCCATGAGAAGAAATGATGTGCCCGATTTTATAACTGATCTGTCCAATGCAATCAATTATCAATTTATCAAAGTGAGCTATTTTGACCAATGTGAGATGAATTCAAGAAAGCTACAATATTCACAGTACAGCTGAGAAATCGCCATGTTAAGGCAATGCCAGCTTTACACTAGAATACGTGACCACTGCTCCTATAATTCAATCTATTAATTCCATACTCTCTGACCAAGCAATAATAAAAACGCATTTATTAACTCCACAGAAGTTAATTGCCAATTTCATCAGAATTTAGGCACAGATGTAAGATGGAAACAGTCAGTCATAAAAGCACTACATGCTAACTGAGGTTTTTTCACACATTTGACAGTTCTGAAAGTTACTAAGATACACGGCAGCAAGATTCTTCCTCTCTCTTCCCCAAAACAGGCAACTGTAATGGTACAGTTTTATTCTCACAGCAAAAAAGGGTGCATAAGGGGAAAAGGAAGGGAAAGCTCCATTAAAGTTCTTCAGTCTTCTTCACTCTCTTCCTCCCAGGGTAAGCAAAGGAACAAGAAATCCCATATGACCTGTATTAAATACCAGTATTCCCATTAAGAGATTTCATAGAGATTCCTCCTTTTTGTACTTACTTTTTGAACTTACCCCTCACAAAAGCAAGAAAAAAATACTGCACATGAACCTGTAAGTTTACAAACTCTGGTTAAATGATGAAGCCCATGCACAGCCTATTCCACCTACATTTCACATCCTAGTCTCCTCTCTTTCACCAAGTGCAAGGTCAGAACTGTTATTTTCTCTGCTCATGCTTGCAGATGACTGACTTATAGTAAATTTCCTGTTTTTCCAGCCTTGTAAATGTCATACAAAACAGACAGGCAATAGAATGTATACATTTCCAGGCTAATATTGCCCCAGCACTTCAGCACTGATCAGTTAGGAACTATGAACTGGGAGAAGGAGGAAAATCATAGTTAAAAACATGTTTACAATCTTATCTGCACACTCCTTGGCTGTCTGCTCTAATGCCACACACTTCCTGTTGAATGACAGTTGCCATTCCCATAATCAGATTTTTAATCAACACAGAAGTAATGCACTTTAATTAAAACTCTCTTCTTTTCTATGCTTATGATTCTGATACACGAGGGAGATCCCTGCTTTGCACAGAGCAGTGTGCATATGCCAGGCTACCATTGACAGGCTTTCCAGACCACAAAAATACTTAGTGATTTAAAAACCAAATATTTATTTCTATTCCACATTCTTGGCTAATAAAGCATTTCTTAAAAATATGGAGAAAGGAAAAAAAAGGAAACTACAATCCCACAGTAACCAAGGGCTTGGTTCTCAGCCCTAGATGGGAAAAGTTCAAGGTTTACGTGCCTGCTCTGACTTACAGATGGGTTTTGAACCCTTTTCTCCCACTTTCCAGGTAAACCCAACCAACACGCTAAAACTCAGCTCCCTACCCATTCTTTTGACCATATCCTGGAGCTGAGACACATTTACCACGAAGCTCTGTCATGTGCAGTTTGTTCCCAGGACATGTTTTATTTATATTAACTCACGTTTCCAAAACAACAAAAAGTTTAATGACAAATTGCTTGGTTGGGAAGGGTTTTATGCACACCTTCCTTCAGCCACCAACACCGATCACATTGCAACACCACAAGCTTTATTTTAATACTTCTGCTAAAACAATCAGTATGTAAAAAAACTCTGCCTAATTTCCTCATACTTTTCTTCATGCTTTTCTCCCCCTCCCACCTGGGCAGGGAAACCAGCAGGCTGAGTTTCCCTCACCACTTCCCAGTGAAGTGAAGGCAGCAGGGAAAATAGGCATCTGTTTAAGGAAAACTGGGCTTTTTGGGAGTTTGACAGTGTTTGCTGGAATATTGCTAGTGAGTCCTGGAAGGGACTAACAAGTCAGTGTGCTTTGGTGGATCAGCTCCGGGGCAGGTGGTGGAGGGGGAGTGCACAGGGCTCAGCTCCTCTGCGACACGCCATCGCTGTGATCTGCTCTGGCTCCGCAGCTTTGAAGGACGGCTCTGAAACAAGCCCTTCATCTCAGCTCATCAGTGAGCCCAGGGACAAGACTCCAGGTGACAGTCCTGCCAGCTGGCCAGAAATTCTGTCTGCAGCTACCAGCTGGGTTGAACGAAGTACAGGGAAAAAAGCCCTCGCACCACAAGGCAGAGCGAAACCCCCACCTTTAGGATGCACACGTCTGGATGACAAACTTTCCCCTAAGGAATCTCTTGGGCAACATGAAGAAAACTTCCCTTCCTTCCTGCACTTGCAGCTGACCTCGGGGAGCTCCTCCACCTCTCACACCTCCAGCTGTCCAGCTGCAGTCCTGCTCCTCCTGCCCATCCAATCAGCCTCGGTGGCTGCGGCAGCACCGACAGTTTTCTGGCACTAAATTGAAGTCCTGCCCTGGAAATCACAAGCCCATTAGCCAGGCCTGTTAGCTAACCTGTTGAGCGACTGTTGAGTGCACACGGATATGAAGTGGCATCTTTTTAATCCAGCATGGGAGGACTCTTCCTATCCTCTTCCTCAGCCAAACAGGAGAGCTACCTGTCTGTTCCTTCACCTGTGCACTGCAGGGCTGGCAGCACGGACGTGCCCTCACCTAGGGCAAACCAGGGGGAAAAAAGGTAAATAAGCAGCCTTTCAGCCAGAGAGGGAAGATGCAGGAGGGTCCAAGCTTTTTCTTCCCACGCTGGCAGCCAGCAAACACACGCTGCACTTTCAGAACAAGACTCCACTAATCACTCAGCAGCTCCGAAGGATGCTCAGCTGCTGGAGGAGGGGATCCCTGCCCCATTCCCCCGGCAGTGAAGCTCCCTCAGCCTCTCCAAGGGTCAGCCGGACACCGAGCTCCCCCGGACAAGCGCGGTTCCCCGCAGGGAGCGCTGGCGGCTCCGCGGTGCCTTTGGGAAAGTCTCACGCAATTGCTCGTTGCGCTTAGCGCAGGGCAGGGGACTGCGGGGCGGCTGCAGCCGGCTCCGGTCGAGGAGGTGCCTGCGCATCAGTGCCCTCGCAGAAGGTGCGCACACGCGTGGGTGCATCGGCACCCGCACCCGTGCCTCTCTCGGGGCCCTGCGCTGCCCCGAAGGGCTGATGTTCGCCATTCCCGGCACCGCACTCGCCCGTGGCCACCCAGCCCCGCACCCCCCCGCGGGAAGCCCGG